>VUQR01005247.1:2407-13543 GCA_015108515.1 Hemichromis elongatus
TATTTTGAAAAGTTTTTTTTTTTTTTTGGGCTTTAAAAAAAAAAAAAAAAAAAGGAAGATATTATTACAACAATAAGCCTGCTGAGAAAAATACTTACAGCCACATTCTTAATCACACATGCAGCTGACAAAAGTAAAATGCATTCACTTATCAAAAAAAGAAGCTTCAGCTGGTTCAGAGAGTTTACTTTTTCTCACCACTGCCTGTGCACCTCCCCCTTACTTCAGCTCGTAGTGATTGGCCAACAGAGGAAACTTAAGCGTCCTTCCCTTTATAGCCCCGCCCTGAATCGGAGGTGTCAGGTGTCCGTGTGTGTTGGGGCTCACAGAAAATATGACTGAACTTAGAGACAAAAGAAAGCCAGATACACGAAGCTCGACAAGTCAGCGCAGAGACAAGCTGCAATTCGAGCAAAGAGAGAGAGAGAGAGCGAAAACCCACACTTTTCAGTAAAAAGAAGAATGAACACAAACGCTTCTGCATGGGCAGGGACACTCACAGTGAGCTGAGCAATCAGTGCAGACAGACACACACACAAAAAGAGAAAGCAGACAGACAGAAGCAGTCGGAAAACTCTAACAGATACAGAAGATATGGGAAGTGCATCAAGCCTTTAAAATCTCCTTACATGGCACAACTGAAAAGAAAACATCATGTATTTTAAAAAGCTAGCCGCCCTATATCATTTTATATGGGGGTGGGGGTTTAAGGAGTTTCTTTGGAAAGGGAGAAGAGCTACACCGAGGAGGAAAGGAGGAAATGCAAGTTTCAACAAGCCGTACAGCAGTTACCAGGGGAAGAATGCCCTCAGAGAAACCTCAAATTAGATGACTAAAAAAAGACACATTTGGGATGACCCTCGGGCAACTTGGTTTCCCGGGTAAAAAAATATCTTAGTGAACTAGAAAGGCCCTGAATCCATCTTCAAGCTGCAGCAAGTCAAGTAGCAATTGACTTTTGTTAGGTAGAGATTAACCTGCATCACATGACTTCAAGGTCATAATTAGGATGGAGATTAAATAAGGGGATTATGGCTCACACCTAGGAAATAATCATGGTAGAGTAGTCTGAAAAGCCCTAAACATCACAGGCATTTGCATCAGTTTTTACAGAACCTTATTCAAGCCAAACATAATGGTTGCACGTAGGAGCTGTGGCGAGGATCTGTGACACCAACTGAAAGCTGATATAACAATAAGTTCTGCTGTGCTTCACAACACCGACTTACGAAATCTATGATACACAAGTAGGAGCGCTTGCGTACCAATGAATGCAAAAGTTAACCGCATAGCGCATATATAAGATCCCACATGGAGTGAAAACCAACAGAGACAACACAATACCACAAGTAGTGGTTGGATTTACTGGCCGTTTTTGCTGCAGATTATAACGCTAATGCCCACACAACTGCCGCAGAACAACAGAAAAAAATGATGATTCTGCACAAATGTCAAATCTCACAAGCTAATCCTTTGTTATGTGTCACAAGATAAAGGAACAAAGACCCTTACCCACGGCCTCAGTAGAGTAGCATGATTCAAAAGTCAGATGTAACTCAGCCTAACCCTGCCAGCGTCACACAGGCAAATAGATATATGCAACTTAAGCATTTACTTTTGTCGTGTATATGCATCAAGTCAAACAATAAATAAATAAAAAGAATCCACTCTAAGAACTACATTATCTGTATGCTGCTCAAAGTTCTGCAAACAATTGTTGCTTCACGAAAATCAGTAAACACACAAACACCAGTGTCTAATTTTAATCTACCTGCACTGTGGAGCGTTGCAAAACAGAGCCAGTGATTTGAAATACTTCTGCAGAAAGCTGAGTTTTTATGTTTTTTGAGATGTTAACTATTTTTCCAGAGTTGCTCAACTATATGAAAACTATTTACAGTAACCCTAAAATCAACATCATTTACTCACTGACTTTTCAGCCATACAAACTCATTTGTTGAAGGTTATATTCGCTCTTGCTGGACTCCCTGAAGCAAAGTGTTTCCACACAGCTGAACTGGTTTTACCTCTCTTGTTGCCCTAGGGCTCTTTTCTTCATCTTGGCTCGAGGTGAAATAAACCTGCCACAGCATGGCGAGAAATGACTTTGAGCTTTTTGGGAGGGGTAAAAGGGCCACGGTGGTAAAGGAAAGCGATGCTCTGGATTTATAACAAAAGAAGTAGCGAGCGCATTAGCGCGTAGCTAAACGTAGCACATATTTGTTATTTTTCGGTTAACTTATTTTCATAACTGCCGGGCGATAAAACTGTGACCTATGATGAAAATCAGATCATCGGCAACCATATAAGCTATTTACACGTGAACATGTTTTAGGGTTCAATTTAAAATCTGTTGGTTTCCAAGTCATCTATACTCAGACATTTGTGGGACATTCCAGTTTCCATTATATCCAGTCAGTCATCTATTGCATCCCATTGTGTCAGCTGAAAACATCGAGAAGGATAAAAACAATCCACATATTACTTATACTGTTTTTTTTTGCATGAGGTAGAAATTGGCTTGAATATCTCACTCTTTGGATATTTCTTAATTTTGTGGAATAACAATTAAGTTTTATTCATATGAGAAGTAAAAATGTAATAGGTATTTTGTTGCCCCTCTTCCTTCTCTCAAAATGACCATTTTAAATACAAGTACAGCCAAAAGTCATAGCACAGCCTTTGTCTAGTCATTTGGCAGACAGTGCTGTGGTTATAAAAATATGCTCGACTTCTGCTCAGCTCCCCACCCTCAACCCCTACCCCCAGCATCTGGACATACTGACATACTGCATGCAAAACTGTACAGCTCTACCCAACACCCCATTGACTCCATCTGCAATAAATAGCAATGGCTGGAGTCCTATAACTGACTCAGTCATGTCTGACTCTGACTCGACTGCCCCTGGCCCCAGCAGTCCTTCATCACCACCAACCAGGACGCTGGAATCTCTGGTATTGGGAATGCAGGAATGACGTGAGTAATCGTTCTGTTGTGCAGTCCCTGTTTCCAAGCTTCCAGAGATCTGCAGCTATAAGGAGTTTGTAACACTGTTGAGCAAGCTAAACCTGGCATAGCACCCAGGAGTCCAAACTAGGACTTCTAAGATAGCGCCACTTTGCACTGTTTCACACATGGATGGCAGAAACACGTGCATTCACAGGAAAAACTGACTTCTTTTAAAGGCACCAAAGGTCCTAATTATGCATTTTGGACATGTATGAAAAACATAGTTTAGTGTACATGGACATTCACTGGCTACAGTGTTTGTTTGTATTTGAAAGAGACAAATGGACAGGACAGAAAAATGTGCACTGATAGCAAACTACAAGTTCATTTCCATTTCCAGATACTCATAAAAAAGTGAACATCTGGAAATTAAAACTCCAGATGTTTATAAAGCTTTTCATTAGAATGTGTGTGTTGTTCACTTGCATGTGTGTATTTGTACTCACAGCTGCGCGGCAAACATTCGACTCATCTTTGCCACGTGCTCGTTTTCATCCATGTCGCTGTCCCCCTGATCACCACTCAGCTTCCTCTTAGTGGGGCTGATGGGAGGAGGACCCGTCCTGTGGCTGGAGGAGGAAGATGAGGAGGACGATGATGAAGACGATGAGGAAGACGACAGGGACAGGAGTCTGGGGTCTCCTCTCAAAGCTGCCTCACCTGAAGAGGAAAGACATCAAGGAAGGAAAAAAGATAAGACAGATGCTTATTAGTGCTGTTGACGCCGTGTTCCAATATACAATCATTTAGAAGTCTGAATGAGTTCGAGATCGCTCCACTGCTACACACAGAACAAGGGAGAAAACATCAGGTGAAATGCACTACAACATTAGGAGAGTGTGTCTTAGAAAGTTTGCAAAACAACAGCTGACTGTACTTTTGTCATTTTAAAAAAATGAGACCAGAGTGACAGTTGTACAGTTGTGGTCACCTCACGTGGTTAGCTTTCCTAACATCACTGTAAAATAAATGTAAATTATAGTAATTAGCCTAAATTATAGCATTTAAAAGCAGAAGGTGACTGCTGTATTGCCACTTTAAAACAAGGTGCCTACTTCAACCCAAAGTTACAGGCTGTGTCTGGGGTTTTGTTGACTTATACAGTTTGCTGAGAGAGGCACAAACCTCTGGCATAAAGGAGGAGAATCTGGTAAGGAATGTTTTGAAAGAAATAGTTGCGGATAGATTCTGCATATGTTTGTGTGTTGGGGGGGTGGGGGGCTATTTCTCCCTCTTCAGCCTTATCCATGGTACAGAAGGTCTACAGAGTTGTCAGTGAGTGGGAGTTTAGAGCAAGAGAATCAGGAAAACTACCACTGGCTCTGTGTCAGCATGGGGACTTTCCACTGCTTCTGCCCTTGTATCTGTCTGACTTTACTCAAACAACACTGAAAGGCCTACACTAAAACTCCTAGTCCAACTCACATAAAAACAAATTAGTTACAAACACTTGCCAACTGCTAGTTCACCCTTCATTTCAAATTATTTTGTATAACAAACCAATCAGTATTGAGTAGATTTTGGATAAATATTCATTCTTCATTGGTAGAAACAAAAACAAAAAAACAGACACACAGATTAGTATTAAGTAGACATTAGACATTAAACTGAATTCTTATGAATATTTATTCTGTTTTTCTTCAGATGAATAAGGTCATAAAATCTGGTTGGAAGCCAGTTTAAACTAAAACGGAGTCATTCAGAACGCAGCAGCACCAACAGCCTAAAGACTATGAAAAGACTTTGTTCCTCCACCATTCCTCCATGTATGTTTAGCTTCAGCATGGCCTCTGAAACACAGCTGCAGCTCCTCCCCTCACCCTCTCTCTCTGGCATGTTCCTTCTCGTCCTACTGTGTACCATGGTAACAAGGGTGACATCATCTTTTTTGGCAGAGAGAGGGATGGCAATAAAGAACGAGAGACTGACACCACGCTGTCCAATCAGGATCCAGGACACATAATAGCTTATCACCAAGTGAAGCGCTCAACAAAAGAGTGAATCTGCGAGTGGTACCCCTGCAAACAAGTAAGACATTCGACCGTATAAGGTCAAACACAGTTGACCTGCACAGCAACACAACTACTACTGCACACTAATATATATACTAGGTTGTCAATTAAGTGTAACCATCTAAAACAACTGCAGCCAATGAGAAATTTGTTATGTCTGCTTTTTGTTATGAGTTATAAAAGAGGATTTCACAGCTTAATGCAGCTTCAATACACACTAACTTTGGATTAGCCTTCTTTTTTTTTTTAAAACAGGGATATGCAAAAACCTGGAAACTGGTTGCATAGTTTTCCTTCTGAAACTAACCTGTATTGGTGATAGTCTGAAGGACAATGCTATAAAATAATTTTCTGCAATTAATTCCCAAATCAAAAGGCAACCAGAAACAAAAAGAGCAGAAGTACTTGCACATTAAGTTGCAGATACATGCATACACGAGAAATATATCTAAATATAGGAATTGATGATTTATTGTACATTAGTTTAAATATTTGTTCTCTAAATACATTACATTTACATTAAACAAGCAGACAATCAGTGGAAAGAGAGCGGTAACCCAGAAGCCAAACTCCACTCTGTCTTTTCCCCTCTCTGCTCTCTGAGTTCATTAGGTCCACATGATCAAAGCCTATTTCTCCTGATAGAACTTCAAACAGCTTGGAATCAGGATGAGATTGGATTACAAACTGAGGCGAGCTTCCCTCTCCATCGCTCGCCCCTTATTTCCGTCCCTCTCCCCCTTCCTCGCTCTGTCCTTCCCCCCCTGTCTGATACTTAAAAAAAAAAAAAAGATAGCAGAGAGAAGACATGCTAGGAACTATGTAATTATTTTTGGCTGAATTTCTCAGTAAACTGAACTTGGCCCTCTGGTTGCCTTTATTGTCTGAGTCCGTGGAGGTTTTACACTTTAAATACTAAAAATGAAATTAAAAAAAGCTCTTCGACAAAAGTCCTGGACTGTATGAGACTGACCTGAACTTTTAAACCTGATGTTAGATTTGTTTGACCTCTGGTATGAAGACGAAGGCACACAGACAGACAAAGAGAGAGAGAAGAGAGGGAAAAAACGCAGCAGACGTAGCTGGTTTAGCATAGTTAGGTGTCTCATGTCACATAGGTGACATCTGAATAAATCCTTAAAGGGATAACAACAACAAAAAAAGATGTGTCTGTGTCCTATTTGGCAACATGGTTTTAAATCTTAGGTAAACTACTGAGCATCAGAAATACTGATTGCTTCAAAGTCAGCTATGATGTGTTAGGGAGATTTTAGACAACTATATCAATATTAAGATTGCTGCTTATTGAAAGTCTAAAGTCTATTCTCCATATTTTGGTCTAAAATAAAGAGGTGACTCTGGTTATGCGAATCCTGACATAAAGGCAGGCGCTCCCATTCTGTTTCACATCGCAGCAGGCATGAGGAGGTTTTGTGCTGTGCTTCAGTGGCCAGGAGTCAAAGTTGCAAGTAGCAGCAATACAAAACTAGTTATCTCTAGTTCATCAGATTAACTAACTCAGAGAAACAACTGTGGACCCAGTGACCCTCTTATTGGCCTTTTAATCCACCAAGGTAGTAACTGCGTTCACGGTAAATGGTGGTTAATGGTAACTCTACAACGCAATTCCTTCCTTTGATAAAAAACAGTTGCCTTGGCTTAGCTCTGTTTTTCATTCACAGATCTGCCACCAACTGCATTTTACAGTTTACAAAGATCCATATTTTGATCTGAATCCAAATGAAACAGTCATACCATCGAACCCTGAAATCTCTTTACAATTAAGTAGGTGACAACCCCAGGAAGCTGCCAACGCTGTGACCACTGCTTGTCGAAGGACTACTTATAAACATTGTTTAAAACTCATATCAACTGAGCTTCAAGCGTCTAAAAATTAAAGGGATGTTCAGTGAAGTAGGAACACCATAGAAAGTCGATGACATTCAGCAACTTCAAGCAACGATGCAATGGGTCCCGAGTAAAGGTTTTGTCAACTTTAAGGCAACTGATTGAAGCAACATGCAATTAGAGTGAATGATATTGCTGATTGGCAAATGAGCAGCGGGGAAATATTTTAACAGGTTATCCAGGCAACATTAGCCTAGAATGTCCACAAGCAACCAGCCATAGGCAGCAAAGCAACAGCCAATGAACGAGTCACTTTCTGTGTGGACGCCCCTTTATGCTGATAGATCAAGTTTTTTTCCCCCCATTTCAGCCAGTCAAACATGCCACATGTGTGTATTTAGTATGTATTTAGCTTGAACATGCAGCCCATCGAACATGGCCTGATAGTGTGGAGCAATTTCAGTCGCAATCAATTTGTTGTACAACCAATCTAACGTCAATCCTGTGGGCCCACTGTCAGTCAGCTCTGGCCAATCACAGATAAATCATTAATGTACTGCTGTTTTTATCCTGTATATGCTGCTTTGGTTTCTTTTATAAACAAACATAAAGCAGAAATTACATCATTCTGTAGTTTTTCCAGCCTCGTTGTGTCAATATAGCAACTCCAAAACTACGGTATTGGTGGGCTTCAGAATTTCATGACTACTACATGGAATTTGTTATGAAGCACACAGTTGCGTACAATTTATCACCTGGCCTGAACTTTCAAATTTCACACGTGTCCAACCATGAGTGAACACACATTTTTCTTTAACTCAGAACTGAGATGAATTAAGTCATAAAGACAGAAGGGAAAGACGATTAATGTCACTGTAGGTTCACGTCACCGTCATAGCACATTAACCACCCGTGATGAATGAACTCGAGGTCAGAATCTGTTTTTCCATAAGCCAAGTCAAGACCTGGAATGATGTAAACTTTTTTCAAATTCACTACAGCTCATAAAACCTGACTTTATTTGTTTGTGTGCGTATTCACTAAGGGAACAGATGAACATCAATGCCTCAATACTAAACTTTGTCACTTACAGACTCTATAAAAACAATATATCTGTTTGATCAACAAACAAAATGTTCAAGCTGAGATTACCTAGAAAGTCACACTAGTGCCAGCTATGCAAGCCGTTCATCCATTATTACTATTTTAAAAACATCTATTCAGTTGCATGATAGGCAGCGAATTCAAATGTCCCATCTGTATTTCATGTTAATAAATGTCAGTCATAATACAGGAGCAGTAACAGCTTCACAACAGGATTCAAGTAGATGATTGCTGGGAAATGATGGTATAGTTTGGCTCAGGCATATAGTAACAAGTCAAGACACCCACAATATCACAAAGCTCTTCTATCCCTTTCTTGGCTCAACAAGTTTGAACATGAGGGGCTTTCCTTTTCCCCTCTTCACTGATAACCTTGTCCTTTTAGCTTTGTTTTCTTATTGTGAAGCACATGATGGAGTCAGATTTTAGCTCAGTCAGCTAAAAACCATACCTCTCTCTCTCTCACACACACACACACACACAAAGAAAACCGAACCGATTGACTTAATAGTGCAC
Organism: Hemichromis elongatus; assembly: GCA_015108515.1. Lineage (NCBI taxonomy): Eukaryota > Metazoa > Chordata > Actinopteri > Cichliformes > Cichlidae > Hemichromis > Hemichromis elongatus. Next base: position 10,898 of record VUQR01005247.1, read on the forward strand.
AGATATGCTCCCAGACACATATATTCTATAAATCAGCAGATATATAAGCACAAAAACACCACCACAAAGACACAAACGCTCATATTCTGACTGTCCAGGCCAGTGGCAGGCTTATCTAATACACCTGCACTGTGCAGAAATGCCCCCAACATTTCTCAATAATAGCATGGGTGCTCAAGCTTTTGAGCACAGTTTGAAGAGTCATGTGCCTAAATGCAAGGAACAGCCAAACAGGAATTACAGAAACCCGAGGATTTTTTTTTCTTTCCCCAGGCGCATTAGAAACAGATAAAAACACAACAGAAGCCTTAATCACATGCCAGACCGCAAAATAAAAAAAATAAAAAATAAAAAACATATTTTTCCTTCTGCTGCTGGTAACATAGGTTCACCAACAGACAAAACAGAAACTAACATCTGTTTTAATCATATGCCATTGTGCAAATGTGCAAAATGATTGTCAGTCACAGCATATTTAAAAGCAGCTCCATTAAAAGTTAATTATATGTTACATGATGAGGCAAGCAGAAAGACACAATAGCGGGAAAGAAGCAATGTGCCTAAAAACAGGAGAAGAAAAGCCTGCCGACCAACTTATTAGGAAAATGGTTTGTCTTTGTGTTGTTGCTGCTTTTGTAATAGTCTAAATAAGATAAGGACTAATTATCAGCCACCACGTTATCTACCAGCCTCAAAGATTTACTTTATATCTATAAAGTATATTACTTTATCTTCATGTCATAAACTGAACATTTAGACCGGACTTCAGCTTGACAGTTGAGGACCTGCTGGTGAAATTAAACAAGGACATGCTTTTTTTTCCGCTCCTGGATTAGACCCTAGTTGCTGCAGTAGAGGCCAGCGACAGGGCAGAGGGAAAACTTGCCCCCCGGACAGACAGGGTGATATTACAAAGCTTGACAGAAGAGGAAAGCTTCTTCAAAGTCAGGCAGACATTTGGAAATCTTCAACTCTCTGATTTCATGACAAAGACATAACACTGAATAGAAAAGTTCCCTTAATGCCACGAAACAACTTGCAGCCCACAGAAAGAAATCTATGCACTTGTAAAATTAAACAGAGACTACCAGCTGCAGCTTACAGCGTGCTGTGGGGGGTCAAACCCACAAAACACGACGTGGAAATCTTGGACACATCCGTTCATCTGAATGCAAACGGCATGAATCAGAATAGCTCGGTAACTAGTAATACTGTGAGTCAGTCTTATGAGAGACCATTAAAAGAACACACGACTTACAGACAATTAATTCAGCCTTTCTTTCTAGATTTTTCTTTCGATCCGAAGCCAATAATAAAAACAATGATATGACAGGTGAATAAACGCACTTCCAGCCATTCAGAAAAGGACAAAATATTAAGAGCGCTTACACCAACTCTGCGTAAAATGCGTTACCATCGGGTTAAAAACAAACGTTGAAAAACGCTGCCCATGCCAAGTATGTATTCATAAATCGTACACAAGCTAAATTAATGATTTTGTGTACAAAGCGACACGTTTTATCTACCGTGTTTGCGGAAGGAAACGAATAACTAGCGAAGCAGCGTAAACTGAAGAGAAAACTTCGACCATCTACGTCGTTAACGTTAGCTCGTAGCGTAACGCCACTCCGAAGTTTAAAAACAGCCGTAATAACGCCCACAAACAGCCCAAACCCGCTAGTTTACCTTCGTAGCAGAGAATGCCAATATTGTTGTTCATCTTGTCCAGGTACTGGTAGTTCAACAGGTCCATTTTCATGAGTAGCATTTATCGGGATTTAATTAAAAACAAAGGGAAAAAAAGAAGACCAGCTCGTTTTCCCCTTTCTCCTCTGAAGCGACGGTAAAAAAAAAAAGCTAAAGGCCCAGCCTCCAACTTTACTTCTGTGGAAACTCAACAAAATTTAACCCGCGTGGAAAGTGATCTCAGTAAGTTTACTTTTTGAAATACGGGTAGGTGTGCAGCGGTGACAAAGCGCAAAGAAATAAAATAATAAAAAAAAAAGTAGCGTCAGTTCTCCTCACAGCCAGCTGTAAGTCGACTGCACTGACACGCAGGCTATGCTTGGTATGACTCCTATGCTTCACCAGCGGTTTCCACTGTTGCTGAGAGGGACGCACTGGGCATGCTCGCTAAATCCCTGGAGCGCCTCAAATATCAGGGATATTTTACGCACAAGATCAGCCTCTCCAAACACATCCAGAGAGAAAGCGAGGGACGAGAGGGAGGGAGAGAGAAACACAGAGAGAGAGAGAGAGAGACCAAAAAACTGCAGCAATCCCACATGAAGTATTTAGGAAATAAAGAATACAGTTAGTAAACATATTAAGTACAACTGCAGTAGTTTTGTGTTTGCTTGTTTTTTTGTTCTGTAAAGAGTATTTATTAAATATGCAGACGTGCAATCCAGGCGCACTCCATCTAGGGATACAGAGGTCATAAGATTAAAGTTGCCATAAAATAATTTTAGGTCTGTATAACCTTATCTGAAGGACAGTGCCTTATTATTATCATAGCACTTTATTATAAACGTTAATATGTGTGGTAATAGAGCAGGGAGACCTGTGAGATATCAGAAAACGAGGAGGAAAAAACCTTTAAAAAAAAAAAAAAGGGTAAATGAAAAAAAAATATTATTAAAATAT
>VUQR01005247.1:13563-31433 GCA_015108515.1 Hemichromis elongatus
AAATGAAAAAGATCTATGCTTCACTTTTTGAAGATGCTGTTCATAAACATTTTGGTTATAGCCAAGATGGTGTCCAACCAAAACATTGTTTTAACATCATATTTTAAAGCAAATAATGTATTGCAAATTTGTAAATTGTCTGCTCTTTGTTTATTTGGGCGAAAACACAAGCAAACTTTAGTGTGTTGATGTTTAAAAGTCTTCAAAGGCCCGGTGGGCCCATAACATCCTGAGTGGTCCTTGTCTGCCCCCTGGTGTTTGACATAGGCCAATTCCCGTGTGTGTGTCTGTATATCTATATATATATATATATATATATGAAGAAGAACTGATCAAGCAAGGGGGGATGAGAGGATTAAATAGACTTGTGAAGCTCAAAACACTGCATAGCTTGTTGACAACAGAAAGGAACAATTTCCTCAGGGCATATGACAACACACCTCACAATGAGTGGCTGTGCTTTAGTGTCGGGGTTTGACATGCAAACACACCTTTTCCATGTATATGTTTTCATGTGACAAAGACATGCAGAATACCTGTGGATATTCACTTTTACACTCAGAAGAAAATATTTAAAATGGAAAGACAGCAAGAGGAAAGAAAATGGGCAAAAGAGTGAAACATTACAATTTAAAAAACGTATTTAGCCCATGTGACCATATATATGTGTTACATGTTTGTGGTCATTTCTTAGTAACAACATACTAACAGACCAAATAAGAAAAAAAGAAAGGTTAATGGAACAGAGCACCGTGAATTTAATATCTTATGGTTTTGATTTAACACATTTGTCATAAAGCACCTAACAGAGAATTTATGGCCAACAAACAGACCTCTATCTCTTTCATTTAAAAAAGACCCCCCAAAATCTAAAACTGCTCAAACTAATGTAAAAAGGAAAAAAAAACTTTACCTCCTGTCTCGCAGAAATGTACAAATGCAACAAACGCAGTACGTATCCATGTAAACACACACCCACTTCACCCTGCTTCGCAAACAAACTGGTCTATACACCTTCTCCTTTCTTTGTTGCGTACACACAGACACACAAAGGCCCTTCCTCTCCTTCCTCCTCCTCTAGTGGTGACTCAGAACTGAGGAACACGGTTCGTGTCTATTCGGACAGCTATTGTTTGCAGTTTCAGTCACATAAAGGTTGATTTCAGGCTAACTTCTTTCAGTGCTGCAGATTACATCTCAGGGCAGAGACCTTGCACAAATACTTTGTGAAGCTTAAGACTGTCTAGTGCCACAACTTTGCAGGATTCACTGAGCTGTTGTAACAGAAGAGATAAGCAGAGACAGGTGCAATCCATCTGTTTACAGAAACTCTCAGGCAATAACAGATTAGTGCCCTCTTATGGCCAGCAGAGACTTCCATTGACCAACATTTATAGGTGTGTGTATTTGACTAGATAAAAACCATACTGGTGGTCTTTCCTGATTATATATACCATATCTCATGAGACCTACAACTAAACACCAACATGTCAAACTCATAATGGCATTGGAGAAAACATCTGGGAATCCCCACAGTTAGTAGACTTGAGACTTCATTTATTAAATGGCAAATACTTCATGACAAAATATCATAGTAATGTATTAAAAATGATTATTGAATTTAGAAAACGACCTCCTTTCATGTCCATTAAGGGTTGGCTAGTGGAACGAGTGCAATATTACAAATAGTGTAAAACAATAATTGAGTGAAAATTTCAATTTGAAGCATACTCAAAGGAAATGAGCATCAATATCTGTCATATTTAAGGAAACTTGACAAAACCATGAAGACGAGGAACAAAAGCTTATTGGTAAGCCACAGCTTAACCCAACATCCCTGTACACCAGGAAGTTACAGGGGTTTGATGTCCAGTTTCTTCCTTCTGAACACAGGTTAATAGTCCCAAAGCGAAAGAATTAAAAGAGAGCAAAAATTTAACATTGTGGATCTCAGTTATATAAATTGAATCCTGACTTTTTTAACATAATAATGGATAAAAGATGATTCCAACTCTTGAGACTATGTTATACTATTTATATTGTTCTTGTAAAAAATACCATTGTTTGTTTTTCCTGAGTATAATGTGGTCTGACTACAGCTAAAATAAAATGCATGAGTATTCCTGAGGTGGACACATTAACTTCATTGTGCATACATATCATGCATGTGTCACAAATGCATCACACAGAGTTCGCTTATAAAGAAAAACACATTCTCCAACACAGCATTCCTTTTTGTGGCCTGGCAGGCTATAAAGTGAATAAGTATAATAAGCAGATTAATGGTTACACAACAAGCTGGTGAAAATCCACCTCTTTCTTCCACAATGGCAAGTTGTTACACACAAGTTAGCCTAAGGAGGAAATAAACCTTTTTTTTTTTCCACTCACTGTTTCCACTGTTTTCTTTCTTTTGCGCGACTCAGGTGTGTCAGCTCTAGGAAACACAGTATGGCTCATCATTTATCTTTACCCCTGCCTACTATGGATCATACACTACATTTAAAATAGCCCCTGTCCTATTTAGACTTTGCTGATCAGGTCTGAATTATGCTTAGCTATAATTTTTATAATTTATAATTTTGTTTGGTTTAGAACCTAAACAGGAGAAGTTGATCCATTAGTATTAATATTAGTAAGCCAAACTTTTCCAGCTTTCCTGCCATCCTCCCCCTTGCTTCCTGTGTACCCATTCATTTATGTAATCCGCCATGACGAGGTGCTTTCAGACTAGTTTTTTGATCTCCTCCAGTGTTTACGTGTCTCTGATCAGGTCTGGGCTTCTCCAGAGAGCGGGTGTGTCAGGAATAGCAACGCTGCACAGGCAAGGTGGTAATTCACGTTAATGCTTCATCAACACACTTTCATGTTGCGACACAAACACTGACAGAACATAAACGATGACGCTGATTTTAAAGACTGTAATAAAGGCTCTCTGGATTTGCTCATGGTTCCTATTTCTTCTCCATATATTGAATCCTCTTCACGCCTTGTTGAAAAGTGAGAAAGAAAAGAGGTTTATCATTTTCTCTGTTTACACAAAATAAAATTTGTGTAAACAGAAACTTTTTAAGGCGTGGAGCAAGAACAACTGTCACAGTGGCAGCGATCAAAGGTCTTCACAGCATCTCTGAAATATCACCACACCATTACTGGCTTTGTTTACAAGGTGACATAATGCATCAAAGATGTTTTTCCTTCCTGAAATGTGTTGTTTCATCCTTTGGTATGAGGGTGGTTACTTAACCATCTCTTTTCCACATACCTCCAAGTTGTAAAAGGTTGGATTGCAGCTATAATGTCTGCAAACGGCTGACGTGCTTATATTTTACATCACGACACAGATTTGAACCAACTCCGGTTAACTATGATTTAATCGAAAAGCTTTAGTGTAAACATTCAAATCTCCCCGCTTCTTCGCACAAGGTTTCTGTGAGCGCACACTCCCACAGGAGGAAATATCAGGTTGCTGCACTGAAACAAAGACAACAACAGGTGACTGTTTGGAAGCGAAGCCGTTCAGTCATTTCCCGCATTTGTGTTCGTCCTGTGCCTTTGTGTGCCGTGGGGGGAAAAGCAGAAACCTTTTGTTTATTATTAAGCACGGCCTTGTTTAATATTAAACACAAGCTCGCTTTTGGTGGGGCTGTTTAACCATTACATCACTGGAGTTTGTGTTTTTGTTATTTTGGGTGTTTTTTAGCCTGTTTTCATATAACAGACACAGACTTAAAACCTACCGGTACATGCTAACTCTGTAATATAATACTTCTGACATCACAGATACAAAGAACTAAATGGGAGACAAGAGGTAAATGAGGGTGATCACCATTATGCACAAGTGTTTTTGTATTATAGCCAAATACTAAATGTAAACAGCAAAAATACCTTAAGTTGTATAATGTATTATATTAGGAAATGTATCAAACTTCCATCATTTTACAAAGGTTTAAATATATGTAGAGGAAGTATCACAATAAATACATTATTAGAGACAAATACATTTACATATTTATTACATGAAATCAGATATTGCTGATTCACTTCTAAGACCTGCTGATTATTCTAGTCATTCAAAAAGGCGTATAAATGTCCTTATTTCACGTTCAGTCTACAGCAGCTGCTCCACATCTGGAATCTGGATCACGTGGACACTGACAGCTCTGAATAAGAGTGAATACAATATTAAGATTGAAGATTCAAGCTAGAGCTACTCCAAGGTTCATTAAAGTAACAAAGTAAGGCCCTGCGATAGTGGCACTGCCTGAAGGAAATCAGATTCATTTATTCACATTTAAGTGCTTGGCTTTGAGTATCTATAAGATATGTTATAACTGTATCCCATATACCTGAATTTCGAGTAGTTCCAGTTCCCAGATTTGCTCTATAAGCAGATTGAGCTTTTTTAGTTTCAGCTCTGAAACACTGGACAGTTTCACCTTATAGATCAGGTCATCTTCCTACAGTCCTACCACCTCCTCTACCTGTTATCTGGGTTAGGTCTCATTCATAACTGTGTATTGTCATTAGTAATTGGTTTAATTCTGTTTCTGTGCTGTTTTCCATTTATTTTTCTAAATAATTTTACTGTGGTTTATAACATTTCCTTTATTTGTCTTTAACAGAGTCAGTGTTTGTGATAAAACGACAGATCTATTATCAACAATGATGGTGGGTTCTTAGTAGTGTTATATGATCTTTAAAATCAACATAAGGCCGCTATGTCCTGTGCAAAGTGTTCTCTCACAGCTGAGACATCCTAGTCATCTGTGACCTTCTCTTCAGTATAGTCCATCTGTCCTGTTTGGCTTTTTGCAGTTTGAACAGGCTTCCTCGCTCTTCTTTCCACGTGATCTCTTACTCATCATTAGAGTTTTTGTCTGTCAGTGCTAAAGTTGATTTCAACATCTTCTATCTGCCTGATCTTTTTTCTCCCTCTGTCTCTAAGTGCTCTCGTCTACTCCCCTGCAGCGTGCCTGACAATTTTTTTTTACGACATAAAGAAAACCATCATGACATAAACTGTCTGGCACTGGCTACGCTAGCTTCAGGCAATGCAAGGCTGGATACTAATGTTATCAAACTGACAGAAACACATTTCAAATCTTATGTACAGCAGGTTTAGATTCAATGCTCTCAAAAAATGCTGATAACCACAAAAAAAAGTTTCCAAATATGGCATCCAACTTTGACACAGAAAAGTTGAGGGTGGTCAGTGTCTCTTTTGTTGCTAATTAAAGAATAGTTAAGCGCTTCAAATATATCACACTAAACAGATTGTATTTCTAGGAATGGAAAAGGATCACTCCGCCCATCAGCCGTTCAAACCTATGACAACATTCTTGTCAAGCTAACAATTAGATTGTAGCAAACTGACCCCGTGGGGCGGTTTATCATTGACTGGCAGAGATAGTTCCTACATGGGGCGGGAGTGTCTGTGCCACTGACACTCATTTTCTCAATCTTTCTTTTGTATCCTGCTTTGATATGCTGTATGCAGTGGCAATTAATACAATATACAGTCTACCTATTTTCTTCCAATTAGTTGATATTCTTAGAGTAACCCGAAAATCCCATTTGAAGGTTAAAATGTACAGAAAATATAGAAATCCTACCTAGATAATGACTCGTTTAGCTGAACACAAAAGAATGCAACAAATAAATAAATGCAATGGATTCTTTAAAACTGCTGCCTTGTATACAATGTGTGCACATTTCTTTTTGTATGCTTGGACAGGTCAACAAAAAAAACCCCAAAAAAAAAACCAAACACATTTTAAATAACAATGACTCATCAAAATGCTTTTCCTGCACTATAAAAGTCCACCTTTTCTTTGTAAGAGGCAATGCAATCCTGTTTTATTTAGTTCTCCGTAGCTATAGCAAGCGCTATCAAAAAGAGAGGAATGTCAAATATGTGTGGTCAGCACAGCTCTGAGAGAAGCTTCCCTCACTAAGACACATAACTGCTATAAGACCAGCAAGTGTGACATTTACTGAAAGCAAATCTAGGACATGGTTTCTTTAACATTTTAAATGTCAATGTTAGGACCCAAATTCAACCGCCGCCTCTTGTCAGCTGAGTTTTCTGAATGTGACTTGACTATTTGACTATTTCAACCATTATAGAAATTTTTCACGTAGAGACAGAAGAGAGGAGCCTTACATGAAAGCTAGTGGATGATCTGCGTGTTTCTGCAGTCACGGAACTTTCTAATAATTTAAATTAATGAATAAAGCTGATATTTCTGTGTACTATTTACTCAACACATATTTTATACTTCATGCTAATGTCATTTAATATATTGTACAGAGGCCTGATTTCCATCTCCCTGCCTGAGAGTGAAAAAGCTTTTTTTCCAGGTAAAAAACATCAGCAGTTAGAAGAAGAATGTAATAGTAGCTTTCCACGATGTGAAAATACCACATTGCAGTGTAATCTCATATCAAATTTAAGATACAAGTTCTTGCTTATGTGTAATATTTGCATAGAAACTATAAAACAAGGTCAAAGTAAGTAACTCAAAGTAACATTTTTAACATACATATGCAAAACAATTTGAGGAATAACACAACTGTGTGTAAGGGGGGGGGTGGGGGGCTTGGAACCATGATCTTGTGACACTTGACTTTTGACCCTGCAACAATGGCAGCCTGTAGAAGTTGTAGCCTTAATAGCCGTCTGCTGAACCATGACACAAACAAAGCACTGATGGTGATGCAATACCTGAGTAAGTGTGCATTGGTCTACATCTATGTAAACACAACTGTCAAAGGAAGTGTAGAGTGTAGAGGCAAAGAAAGATGACATCATCTTTCCTTTACTGCTTGTTACGCTGCAGTGGGAAAAATCAGGAAGGGCACAAACCCCTCAGAGTTATTCAAATCATACAAATGTATGACCATGCGGAAGGTCAATCATCAAAGAACTCCAAAGCACTCTCTGGCATGTAATATAGTGTTTCTGTCTGTTGTTTTTGTTGTCTGCCTGTCTTTATAGAAAACAAAGCCCCTTTGTTTTCTATAAAGACAGGCAGACTGTACACTAAAGATAGTAGAACAAGTATCAAAATACAGTACGCTGACTTTGGGTTCAAAACCTGGAGAATCCTATGAGAGCAACTGCTAATCGCTGAAATCGTTGCTCAGGTGTAGTATAGACTAAGAGACTAAGATTTTACAATCAAAAGGAGTTTAATATTAACTATTTTATTGGGCTTTAGTGGCGCTACTGCAAAGTTTTTGTTTTTTTTTTTACACTGGTAGATGTTTGCAGGATGTGTTAGCAGAACAAAAATATGCCATACCCACAGATTAATGACCTCATGGCTAGACACTACTTGGACTTCCGTAATAGTAATCCCCTACATCTACATTGAGCGCATTCCTCTTTCTATACAAGGAGGTCACGTTACCAAAGAAAACAATTTAGATTTCTAAATTACAGGCCATTAAATATTCTGTCTTAAATGAGGATTTAGATTTTACTCCTTTTTTTATAAACCATATTTGCCATCATAGATGCACTTATGCTATCTATTGTTCAAGATCTTGTTTTATTTGGATTCAATTTGATGAATTTTTTTGGCTTGGTGTTGATTTTTTTTTCAGACTTTGCATTAGTCCAGATTTTGAGGATTCTTCCTATTCGCTGAGCTTCACTGGTCAAATATTCCACTCTCATCCTAGGTGGAAGTGTGCTATTGGTGGAAGACCACTAAAAGAGATCCATGAACTCTGTTTCATCCCCTGCTGAAAGCTAGTGTGCTGCAACCTTTTGAAGGGTTTTTCAGGGTTAAACACAACCATGCCATGACAATTAAGACAATTTATCAGCTAATTAATGCAATTATTTAATTAATACAAAATGTTAATACAAAAGGTTTCTGAGCCTTTAATTTGTTCCTCAGTCTGGTTCAGTAGTAAGCACAATCATGGGGAAAACCGCTGACCTGACAGTTGTGAAGAAAACCATCATCGGCACCCTCCAGAAGGAGGGAATGCCTCAAGAAGCAATTGTAAAGGAAGTTAGATGTCCCCAAAGTGCTGTATCAAAGCACACTGATGGAAAGTTCTGCAGAAGGGAAAAGTGTGGAAGACAAAGGTGCACAAGCAGCAGGCTGGAGAGGATTGTCAGGAAAAGGCCATTCAAAAGTGTGGGGGACCTTCACAAGGAGTGAACTGAGGCTGGAGTTAGTGCGTCAAGAGCCGCCACACACAGACAGATCCTGGACATGGGCTTCAAATGTCTTATTCCTCTTGTCAAGCCACTCCTGAACAACAAACAATGTCAGAAGTGTCTTGCCTGGACTAAAGAAAAAAAAGAACTGGTCTGTTGCTCTGAAGAGAATCTATGTGACATGTGAAAGATGAGAGACATGAGACCGAAAAAGGCAGATTTTGTTTCAGTAATTTTAGTAGTATTAATCTTACTACTCGAGCAGTAACATTCATAATGCCTAAGAGTACATTATTAGTTTATGTTTTTATTGGCCATCAGAATCAAATAATGCTTCCCTCTTTGTTCTTTATCATAGTATAACAGGTTTAGAGTAAGATTTAACTCTATCACACTGGAGGATGATAACAAATAATCCCAGTGCAATTCCAGTCACTCTTTATCATTTGACTCATCCTACCCAGAAACGGCCAAACACACTGCAAAGGCTTTGGTCCGGTAAAATTTTACACACCATAAATGTCTTTTGTTTTGGTAAAAAGAAGACCATAACAAACAGGTGTGAAAGAACTATGGTAACAGTGTACCAATAAAATAAGGGGTAAAATGGGATGAGAGAAGCTTTTACATCACTTTAACTTAAATCCCTGTGGTTGTTACAGCTCTGATAAAGACTTTTCTGATAAACAAAACTTTTTCTACTGCAGACTCTTTGAACTACAGAACAACTGATAGCGGCGATAACTCCGATAACAGTTATTATAATGGCTTGTTTATAAAATAATGAAACATAAGATACGCCGGCTACAGGACTGATAGTAAAGCTGGCCAATAATACAACTGTACTAGACACAATACAGGACACATAAAAGGTATTATGAAAAATAACTGTACTGTCTGCAAAATTATGCTCCACATTGTCTTCCACTGTTTTGCTTTTGGCTGATTCTCGCTGGTATCATAGTCTAGTGGTTGGACTATGGATAAATAAAAAAGAGACTGTTATGTGTGCAAATTGTCAACACTTAGCATTTTTCAGAGGCCAAGTCAAGTTAAGTTCCTTCATTAATTTATTTTTTAAAATGATCATTTTGTTTCAGTTCTAAAACACATTACATTTTGTTTTAGGACATTCTAGGAGAAATGTTTCTTAAAGAAAATTAAGGAGTAGATTGATTTCATTGATATCAACTCCTCCGGTTTCATATGCAAAAAAAATAAATAATTGTGCTAGCTTATATGGTTGCAGTTCTACAGGCATTTAAAAATAGTTACGCAAAACGGAGCGTGCCCACTCTGACCAGTCTTAAAGGGTTAATAAAAAGCCACCTTCTGCCTTAAAATTAAATCATTTAGTTTAGTTTGATGACAAATCTCTTTTATATGAGGTACATGTGACCTTTTCAAGAGCACTGACTTGCTGGATTTTTCTACTCTGTGTGACTTTGCCACACAATCAGAAACTCTGGAAGCTCTCAGTTAAACAAATGTCTATTTTGCATGTATCCTTTTGTGAATCATGCAAAACTTTATTATTATTGCTGCCAACGCTGAATCAAAGCTCAACTTGATTTTCTTTTGAGACACTGAGGTTTTTGTATACATACAAAATCATGTGCATTAAGATCTAAGTCATTTACTTCAAAATGCCCCACCAAGCCTGATGCATTACACAGTAGGAGTTGTGCTACTCATTATCTACATGCTTTCATGTTCACTTGTTTTAAAACCTGTGTCATGTTACACAGGCTGAACTGAAGGAAACAGGTTGGAGGGCAAACCAACTCTTTCCTAAGGAAGCCCTAAACAAAACCAAACCCATCCCACCCATGGGCACGAATTCTCAATCAAATTACCTCCCACGTAGAATACCTCCGGATGGGTTTAGACAAAGAGCAGTGATGCAAGGTCTCCGATTTCCCTTTCACTGTTGATCCAAGTACATACAAATCATCATCGACATGCTATGACTAGTCCTGACAATTCATTTGCTTGAAGAACTACTACACCACCCTTTAAGAGTTTAGAAAAGTGCCAGTTCAGATTAACCAAACTTGCCTCTACCATTGCGGTACACCACAATAAATCCCAGCTGTGTGACTAAACTGAGGAGATTTACTGTAGTTTGCAAGCACAGTGTCAAAACCAGCTTCATAATATCCATTCGATGAACATTTAATGAGCAGAAGAACTAAAATGAAAACAACAAAAAATAAATTTAGCCTTCAGATGTTGTTAAAAACCCCTTTCTCCTTTTATAAATCTGCTCTGTTTTTTTTATTTAATTGTATATTATCTTTATTTTAAAACAAGACTAATAATTACAGCTATGCTAGCAGTTGTATACCACTGTTCTTACGCTAGCATTTCTAACTAATGCTAACACCAGTTTGCTTATCTGTTAACAGGGATAATGCTACTTTGCTAGTATTTATAAGAACATGTTTGCTGGGTTCACCATCCGAAATGAATGTGAGTATGCTAACATTTGTTTATTACATCCACTGATCCTTCAGTATGTACAGAACTTGGGAAAAAGGCATTTTCTTACAATGCTCCTTATACTTGGAACAAATTACAACAGGATCTGAAACTGTGAAGCTTAACTGGACTGAAGAGTTTTAAACGCTCTTAATGCAGGTGATAATCTTTTATTTTTAGTTATAATTTTCCAGTTATTATTATCCAGAATTATAATGACTATAGTACGTTTTAACACGTTGTAGTTTTTTATTGATATTTAAAACAAGTCGCTCTGTGACTTTGTGTCACAGTGAGATTTATCTGTATAAATAATGTGTGAAAAATAAAAATAAAACAAAATAAGTTTTGCTAATAAGCACTACATGCAAAGTGATGAAGTGACTATTTTTCTGTATGCAGATTAGAAATTAAAACCAGACAAAGGAAAATAAAAACTGGCAGACCGAGAAATGTTTTCCATCTGTCCTTCCATTCATCCATCCACCAATTTTTGTTACTGTTATATGAGGAAGCAGCTACTGTATGCCGCTCATATATCACAATCAGTCAGCATTCAGTACAAGTGGAAGTCAGTTGAAATAGTTAGAAAAAGACTGTGAGTGCTTCAACAAACCATGGAAACTATAACAATAACGAGTGTATTCTGAAAGCATGTGTGTGTGTGTGTGTGTGTGTGTGTGTGTGTGTGTGTGTGTGTGTGTGTGTACGCGTGTGTATTCATTTTATAAACAAACAAGTAGGATTTGAGTGCACCATACGAGATCACAACCACCTTCTCTTGGCACCAACTCCTCTTTTGTTGTGGTTCCTGTGAAAAACAAAAGGTCCGTATTCCATCTTTTCAATAGAGCCCTAAATAGCTGGCTCTCTTTGGAATGACTGGCTTCAGTCTGACGTCCACAATCCAAAACGCAATCTGGGTCTTTCACACTGAGAGCGCTCACCAAATTTATAAAACATATTATATAACTTATTATTCAGGAAATGTACATGCATATTTTATAAGACGTAGAAAACGCTAAGCTACAAACAAAAATAATTAATCTATCCTTGAAGCTGGGCTTGCAATGCATTCTAGACTGATTTTCAAACACAGGTCTGATTCCAGGAAGGGTGGAGCACACTGTGAAATCTTCCAAGTAGACACCAAAATTGCTATGGAGGGTGATGACAAGTATTAAGCATTTAACCACATTCACCATTAAATACAAGGCAGAGTTTACTTCACTGTTTTTTTAGTATGTGTGTAATTACTATATATTCGACTTCAGGAGCATAAAACCTGTCATTAGTGTTGCATGCAGACAGTTTGTCCTCAAACCGGAAGGTGGCTCCCTGGCAAAGACCGGTACTGCCGAAGAGTGTGTGTACTGTAGGCATGTATATGTGAGCATTGTGCTGTTTCATATTTGGAGTAGGTTGAAGTATATTTATATAAATTTATATAGAGTTTTTATAGGCTTTTTACCTATAGTGGTTTTAAAGTTGTAATTTGTCATCAAATTGCTTAGAGAAACATACAAAAAATATGGTGCAAAAGAGCCACCTCATACCAGCATGCAAACATCACCTCATGGGTGAAGTAAGTGAAAGTAAGAGATAAAGTGATCTCCAAAATGGGGTTTGTGCAGCTGGAGCTCAGCAGAAGTTCTAAGCACCAAGCCAGAGCCTTGGACATGAATCCTGCAAAGATGCAGTGCAGTCACCTTGAGAGAGCCATCAATGCTTGGCACAAACAATAAGGCAGAACTAAACCAGTTATGTGAGCAGCCGAAAAGTCTGACTTTCAGGTCTGACTAGCAGCTACCAGTAACATTTAAATGTTTATTGGGTTTTGTTTAATGATAAGTGTCTGTAAATGTTCTCAGTCATTCAGGTCATCCTTTCCATTCCTTAGACTTTAATGATAAATTAAGTAAGTGTACTGTAATCTAGCAACTTGTTGTGTTTTAATAGTTTAAGTGCACTTTGTGTGACTAAGATAATGTTCTACAGAAAACCAGTTTTTCTTTTAACCGTATTCATAAACCTGCAAGGCAACATGCAAACCTAGATCCAAGGCTATGATATTTCTATACTTTTCTAACTGTCAGCTGATTCTTGTGAAAAAAAAAAGTCCTTACTGCTATCAGCCCATTGCAAGTACAAAAAAAGGAAAACAAAATGTTGAATTGTATAAACGACAAAAACTTTCTGGTCTGAAAAGTGAAACCAATGCAGAAGTGCCTTGAACCTGCATTTGTTTTAGTGGCCTCAGCATGCAACTCTTCTACTGCAAAAAGACATTAACTTGTATAGAAGTCTAATGAAAAAACACTTTGCCTGATGAGTTTATGGTCCAAGTTGCAAGCTTCATGTTGTATTAAACAGACCAGCACAGTCACTTATATTACATATATTATGATCTGCATTCTAAAAAAAGGAATGCTTTACAGTGTGATTGACAAGTAATAAGCATATGAGAGAAGCACATCAAGTCTTCACAAAACTAAGCAACATCACAGTGACTGCATCATCTTTTCTATACAATCTATGGGTTGTCCTTGAAGAGTTACCTCATGTTGTAAGAACTAATGGAAGTAAAGTTTCTTTTTAAGCTTGTATAAGCTTTCATATTCAATTAGCCTTAATATTTGGGCCTGAGCCAGCAATTCTATTTCTAAACATTACTGCAGCACTGTCGATACATTATTCATGTTGAGTAATTGTATCTCCTTCAAGACGGCATTTCTATAGTTCCCTGAAATATTTCAAACAATGATGGCTTATCTGCAGGGGTACGGGTATAGTTGGAACAGCTGATCTGGTCCAAAGCACTGGCCTAAGTGAGCCCCACTCTTTCGACATGAAATTAATCAGTTGTTGAAAAGGCAGGGCTGAGCCTCTTCCTGATCTGTGACAAGGCTCTGGTGTCAAGTGCTCCGCGGTCTCTGCAAAGGCTCGTCATAAAGGAAAATGAGCCCACAGAGGTTGTTGACTTAACTGCCTGTTGGCCTGGTTGGTCAACTAACTTGAAGCTAGTTTTGTCAGACTAGCTCGTTAGCTGACTAGTATAGCAGTTAGGTCAGCTGGCTCTCCGATTTAAGAGGTTTTCTCTGCACTATTGTGGAAACAGGTTGCGTGCATTGTCTTTGGACAAAGAGGCCATGCACAGCCGACAACAAAAAGTGGCATCAGCGCAGGAGCAAAAAACAAAAACACTGCAGGGGAGCAGGGGAGCAGAGGAGGAGGGGTGGGGAGATCCCAAGGCCTTTTACTGAGAAGTACAACGAAGCAGATATTCTGCTTAATTTGAGTCAGAACATTATGGGAACATGCTGGTGACACAGCAGTTCTGATTAGCTTACTGTATATTACTTTGCTTCTATGTACGTCAACTTAATCAGCTCCAAAATGGGGATCTTCAAATAACCTTCCTGCAGGTTTTATCAAAGTGAAATAGACATAACACGAAGACTGAATGTCTATACAATAATGATAATAAAAAACACTTGTTTGTCTCAGTGGAATTCACCACATATCTTGTTTCTTTTAAGAATTCAAATCATGGTAAACACTAATCATTCATAGATTTTGCTCCCAACAAAAGTACATAAATTTCCAATGCCACTCAAGCAAAGACCAATTAATAAAAATCATATAAACAAACACACTGTGTTTCTGTGCAAGATATCAAAAAATAACAAACTGAGCTGCCTCCTCTAAACAGTGCATGTCAATTATCAGCGGTATCCACTGAATGTTAAGTGTCCTTGTAGTTTTCACCCAGCTCTGGAGCCTGCTGGTTGCAGGGAGGCCTGCTGAGAAGGACCGGCCATTTCTCGTTAATCTCGGAAGGAATTTTTTTCTGCACTGCCAGAAGCACTCAGACATGATTAGGGGAAGAGAAAGGAAAGGGCAGAAGAGGCTGGAACAAAAAAAGTTAGAGAAATTAAGACAGCAACAGAGTGAATGACTGGAGATGAAGATGGACAGAAATCAATGAGAGTGACACAGACACAGAGGCAGCAGCAGGAAAGACAAAGCCCCACCTTGATTTCAGTAAAAGCCGGTTAACAGCGAGCATCTGGTTAAAAAGAAGTAGTGATGACAGTTGAAGGCAGTTGGTCTAATTTGCCTGCATATCAGAAAACGCAATTGTACAACACAAAGACGCCTATTGTCTTATGAATGAAAACAAGGCCCTGGGGTTTTAACTGCACATAAAGTTGCACTTCATCTATATGCAGCACGACTATAATGATACGAATCATTTGCCTGCACCTTTCAACGGTACAACGGTGGAGAAGGATCGATTTCTACAGGCTCATAAATACAAGCAGAAGTGGAAGCTTGAAAAAACTTACTCTCTTCCTCATTCGCGTGAACAAACGATGCTGCTCTCGACAGAACGTCCAGTGGCGTCTCCATGCTTGGATGCCTGCAGGGCAGAGAGGAGGGCAAAGTGTCAAAAATCTTTAGGACTCGCCATTTGTCATTTTAAGCAAACAAAAAAAGAAGTTAATATTTAATTTCCTTAAAAGCTCCAAAACTGTTTCAAAGTCTCACAGTGCACAAAAGTAAAAAAAGGAAATCTGACCGCTTTAACTGATGCAGAATATAAATATGAAAGATTCTTTCGTTTTTTTCCTCACTATATTACAAAATGTTGCTTCTCCACTCTTCAGTGCTTCGTGTTCCTCTAGCACAATCACCTGGCTAAGACTTTGCCTTTATGCCAGAATAGTCTCACCTGATTTAGGTATAAATATAAAATATAATAACAAAGACATTCTAGTCAAACATTACAAGCCAGTGTTTAATAGCTGCAACCTTTCAGCACCTGCTAATGAAACAAACCAGCCTTTTCTCAAAACAGAAATAAAAATGCAAATTTCTTACATCATCAAATATATACTGTTGTCCCACTACCATTTAAAAATCAATGTTCATTTTTATTAGATTTGTTATTTATAGGTGAGGTAGGTGTGTTGAGAATCTTAGCAGCATGCACTGGACCTTTCGCTTTCGCAATAAATGATATATTCCCAGTAAGCGTGCTTAGACTACGAGTGTTTTTGGTGCACGAATGCTGAGGGTCTACCAAGTGCACATGTGCAACCAAGTATTACAAACTGCCTTAAAAGGCTACTTTAAATACAATTTGGAGCAAAGTAAAGCATGCAGTTAATCATGTGATTAACATTAAACGAATGAAACGCTCTTTAAATGGCTAAAATGTCTTTGTTTAGTTTGTGTCTTTTTCGTGGTTATATGTGGACTGTGTTTTTAACTTTACATGCTTTTATTTTGTTGATACTTCTATTGTTTATCTCATTAAATTGTGAAAATTATATCAACATATGGGTGTCAAATATATGACTCATGGGCCAGAACATGCTCCCAAAGGGTTCAGTTTGGTAAATTGGACTGCTTTAGAAAAAAAAAAGGAAAATAATTACATTTTTTGGGAAAACACACTGCTTTTCCTGCTGTGGTGATGGCGGTGTTGGTACACAGCAGAGGAAATGTATGGAAAGACTTCCAGAGCTCCACGAGTTCTTTAAACTATTAAATACTAAGCTGATTTTCTGGGTTTTTAAGCTCTATGACACTCTAAATGTGAAGGTTTACTCTAAATTGTGATGCACATGTAATTACTATCATCCAAAACTTTATGATAGAATGCATTTACTGGTCCAACTCGCAGAAGATCAAATCGGACTGTATGTGGGCCATGAACTTAAATCGGCACTGTGATCCCAGATCATAATCAATAAAAAAGCCAGATGCTTTTACTGAAAATCAAAATTATATGAATGTTGATTCATTGTACATTATCAGACTTGAGATCACATGTGTGACTGTTCCTTAAGAGAGCCTTTGTCATGATCCAGCTGATTGTCAATAAGCCTTTCACTTTTGGGCCAAGTTTGGGATTAAGGCTTTGCTGCACTGACAGCAAACCCTTAATCCAGATGGATTGTGAAAGTATCTTCAAACACTTGTGCAGTCTGCGAATCTCAATGATCAACATGAAGAAAGCATGGCCTACAATAGCATTTACTGCTGTCTTGTCCAGTAGTCCATCTATAAAATAATAACGCTTCCTAAACTGTCATTTATCATCAGCAGTAGTATGAATAAACCAGCAAGCTGCCATTCCTCATGTAATTACACTTTATTATTACTACTTGGAGCTTTTTTTTCACTTATTTATTAGAGTTTTCATATTCTTATGGAGACCCAGAGTATTGTTTTGTTTGTTTTTTTGAAATATTTTTTATTTCTCTCCTACAGTGTTGACTAGCTGAGCTATGAAAGGTATTTGTGGATTAAAAAAACGCTCCAGCGCGTTTCTCTTCCCTCTTTCTGCATTCCTAGGATACCTCGACCTCATTACTCAAGGAAAACTGAGTATCTAGCATCATTACCACGGAAAGTAGCCCGTACTACGACTTTAAATCAAACCGCAAACACTGCAGGGTTACCCGGGGATACCTCGTCACTACACAGCGGTGGTGAGCGTAAAGGAAACTCGACAAGCATTTGATGGGACAGGTCTGCGCTAAAAAAGAAAAAAAAAAAAAAAGGAGAATATAGCGGTAGCAAGTGCGTCCACTTTTATTCCCACCGGCGAGGGTATTTATATCGGTCTGACTCAGTGCTTCCTTTACAGCGGTCCCTTAAGATGAACCCTATCCAGGAAGGATTAAAGCAAAAGGATCTACTGAACTCTGCCTGGCACTGGAGGGGAAATGCATAGCCTCTTGATATTGATAAGCTTTCACTCTCTAAACTCATTTCCTCCACACTCACTTGCAAACAAGTGGATTCTCTAAAGGAAAAGCGTGTGGCCGAAAGCAGTGGGGAGGCTTTTCTTGACATTATAAAGTTTGGGAACCCGCCAGCACTGCTTCATATCGTGAATGAAATGTGTAAGAAGGCGCCGGATAATGTTTCAGCCCTATTTTTAACCGCTCCAATACACCGGCTTCATTTACAAGCTTAATATTACAGGGGAGAGGGGTCCGACATTTGTCCTTCGCCACTCAGATAAACACTGCACTCTCATACTACTGAAAAAAAAAAAAAAAAAAAAATAAGAAAAAATTTTAAAAAAAACTGAAGCCGCGACTGAGCGGTCTCGTACGAGGCCAGACAATAGTAGCAGAGCTGTCGGGACAAACTTGCTTGTAAACGAGGAGGAGGAGGAGGCAGGGAAGGG
>VUQR01005248.1:3048-16851 GCA_015108515.1 Hemichromis elongatus
ATGTAAAAAAAAGTTTCAACAACTAAAATTCCATTACTGCAATAAAGGTGGGATTTTTCTGGGACCTTAATATTTGCTGGGGGTTTTTTTTTTTTCAATAACAGTGAGGATCACTCCAAATACACCCACAAAAAAGGAAAGAGGTGAAAAGAGGTACAGACAATACTGTTGTCTGAATTTAATAAATTCCCTAGGCAAATGGAAGGTCGCATAGAGCTAAAACAAGAAAAATTTAGACACCTTAATGCAGATTTTCCATTTAACATCCCCTACACTTTAAGATTCACAAGTCATTTGTGTGCTTTTATTTGGAATTCTTCTTCCTGTTTGACTTATTTTATGTAGAAAACAGTAAAATACAAACAGAAAGTAAAGCACGTCCAAAGATTAGTCCTTATGCACAACAATCAAAATGTCTTTTTGGCGCCATCTTCTGTAGCAACAGTCATAGTGCACCGTTACCGTTACATCTCCCACTGTATCAGTCATCAATCATCAACAACTTTTCTTTTTCTCTCAGCGCATACTGTGCATGATTCGAGCCAATGAGTATATGATACACAGAGTCTGGTCAATGATATATAACATGAAACTAACAGGGGTCTTTTTGGTCACCCAGAGGCAGTGGAAACCTTCCAGAGCAAAATGTGACCATGTGAGGTCATATTTCCAACCACCTGATTTAATCCAAATATCTATCGTCTGCAGAATATTCTAACAGTTTCCAACAGTTTTCTTCTAAGAGCAGGTAAATGCAGGTGTTACTAATCACATTAATGAAGCTTGGTGCTGTTCTGATTAGAAATGCCTTCATTGATGTGATTAGCAACACCAGCCTTATCTTGCTGACTAGTTCGCGACAAAAACAGCTGTTGTGAAAAAGGTTTATTGCTTCTGTTTTCTGCTTTTTGCTGATCAGCGAGTGAGACGCAGGTTTTTGGAGCTTTTTGAAAACATAAGAGAAGACTCAATGAACCAAAACAGGAATTTTATATGTATGCCAGTGCGATTAAACTCTCTTTATAGAGAGGCTTTATAAACCTGAGAGGAGCTGCTTTGCTTCAAATCTTATAGTTGTTATTGCATATTCATAGCTGGTTGGGAAAAGTTCTGATAATAGAAAATGTTATTAACCAAATCATTAACAGCTAGTTTGTTTGATTCATGTTATTAACCACCTTAAAGAGCCAATAAAACTCTAGAATGTGCACATATTCACACGAGCAGTTGATTTATTCACATTTATTTGTACTGGAAATGTTTTATTTATTTTACAAATAGTAAAAAAAACTGATATCCCCTATACTACCTAAAAATAACTGGATACACAAAAATACCACGGTGACAACACACTCTGGGAGGGGTAAATAAATAGATACATTCAAAAATAGATATTTAAAAAGAGATCTTTATGTTTATTAAGTACTTTAATTACAGTTTTAATTCATCAATCATTTCTCTTTTTTATCCTCTGTTGAAATTTTTTTGGTCATTGGCTAATTATGAAGAGGTACAAAAAATTCCAGCAACAACAAAATCGCTTGACTGGTATATTTCTGGTTTTTATGGGGGCGTTTCTTGTTAACGTCTTTCTTTGCGATGACCTGAATGAAGGTTTTACCTGGGATTTGATCTATTTGAGTTCATCTTCTACTCCATGCACTTTGTAAATCTGTAATACTGAATAGTCTAATTCATCAGGAGCTATAGGAAGGAATAGAGGAGGAGAAATGTGTCAGACAATAACTATACACAAGCTCTTGTCCTGTCAACTGTGATTGCATGTAGTGAAAATCTCAACATCCAATCTCATCAGAGTGTGTTGCAGAGATGTCTTAAATAACCGCCAATCATACACTGTAGCGTAAACCTGCTTGAAACTATATTCCTCATTCAGAATCAGAGGGTACATTAAATCCAAAGAGCAAAGGTTTACATTAAAGAGACAGATGCAGTGCAGGAGGTCATATACCCAGCCAAGCTCTCCACTCCTGAATAAACCACAGGATTTAGTCCGTTTAAACAGTCGCGCTGCTCCACGTTTCGCCCTTCGCCCTCGTCTTCGTACTGCGCTTTACAACGACTGCTGGCAACTATAGCTGATGTCTGACTGATGGGAGGCGTGATGTGCAGTCCGCTGCTCTGGATCTGGTGGTCCTGGGGGACAAAAGTAGCGGACGAGGTTGTGCTAACTTGTGGCTCTGACGCCAGACTGTCCACTCTAAGCTCCTCCCACAGGTTACCTGAAAAAAGGAACCACAGTGCATATTTTAGAGAGCAACACCAATCATCATTTAGCAAAGACAACAGTTTGGTTTCTTGTTAATTTTTCATTTAAATCAGCCTGCAGAGATCAGCCTGCAGAGATCAGCCTGCAGAGATCAGCCTGCAGAGATCAGCCTGCAGAGATCAGCCTGCAGAGATCAGCCTGCAGAGATCAGCCTGCATTGTAGCTGATCTAAAGTTGTGTAAAAGATTATTTACAAAGTAAAAAAAAAAATCAACTCTTCAACTCTATCACCTTTTAAACCAGTTTATCAGTATTAGTAATAAATATCTACAGAAGTTTACACAACAAATCTTTGTGCACTCATTCAGCCTGTTTCCTGCTTGTTTTTGTAGTGTCCCCGTCTTTCATACCTTGCAGTTGCAGGTCAGTCAGACTGGGGTTGAGCATGTCAATGTCATAAGTGGTGTCTCCCTCCAATAGAAAGTCCTGCATGGTCCTGGGCTCAACACAGTACTCAGACTGGAGAGCACTGTTATAAACAGGTGGCATCTTCCCGGCCACAGGTGAGTTGAGGCTTCCAGTGGATGATGGGATACTGGCTGCAGGCTGCTGTCCACATGGTGAGTACAGGGCGAATGAGTTGCTGGGGTGTGTGACAGCAGGGGGGAGGTAGCAGGGCTGCTGCGGCTGAAGGTGAGCATACTGTGACTGGCAAATGGGCTGGCATGCAGGGCGAAACTCTTCCGGAGTACAAGTTAAAGCGGAGGGGTTGTACACAGGTGTCGCTCTGGATAATGAGCCTGATTTGGGGTAAGGTGGCACCGACCTGAGTCTTTCCGGTCTTTCTCCCAGTAGGCGATCAAGATCTTCTACAGGAAAAGTAAAATAAGCATCCAGTTTTGATAAATCTAAAAGCAGTAGAAAAGACTCTTCTGTATATCTTAGCTTCTACTCTGCAACTTGTCATGCTGGATACCTTTGGGACTGACCTGGCTTTGCCATGCTCCTGCGAATAGTGACGGGGTCTTTCCGGCGCCACTTGTGCAGCTCCTCCTGCATTTTCTCCACCTTGGCTGGATTGAGCGCCCACAGGCAGCCTTTACGAGACGTGCTGCCATTCTTGTTCTCCACCTTCTCAAAGCACTTATTCAGGGACAGGTTGTGACGCACCGAGTTCTTCCATCCATCAGGAGCCGTCTGAATGAACACAAAGTAAAAGATAAATGAACAACGTGTATGTGAAAAGGGTTGAAGAAGATATTCTTAAGTTAACCACTGGGCTACTGGGACACCTCACATCCCTGTAAACAAACTGGACAAATTGTTCTGATTGCTTTACTGATTTACTGTTTGGGGGAACACAAATACAGAATCCAAACAAAACTTCCAGGTAATTTTTCCATAGTTTCCACAATATTTTTCCACATCTTGAGTACGACTTTGAAAGAAACTCGACCTCACTTGCCTGATTGTCTTCCGCTGCATGTGTTACATTCTTGTTTAAATATCTTGAGAGCAACTATAAATTAATTGTGAACCATCTAATAAAATCAGGGCACTCAGTCCACCCTGCAGGGAATATTACAACACACAGTATATTAATTTTGCCACCATCTGCTCTGGCAGTGAATGGTATCTGCATGCCATAACAAGTGTCCACTGAACTGCACATAAATGATGCATTGATTGAAGCATTTAGACGTATCTAGAAACAGCTTTTACTTTAAATGCGATATTTGAAGAAAAGCTGAGTTCACTTTGAACTCAACTTTTCTTCAAATATCGCTTTTATCATCTGTCTCGTGTATTTTCGAGCCCTGCAGCATGTGTTTAACTTTTTTTCTTTCTTTTTTTTAAGGCAGCTGTTTGGAAAACAGCCATCTAAAAGGTGCCTGCTTGAATATGAATGGCAGCAAGTCTTTGAGTTCCCTCCAGAAGTTACTCTGAACCTGAACTGATTTGAAAATATTTGTCGTGTGCAGGGTTCAAGCCAAAGTCCAACCCTGCAGCTGCCTCATTTATCAATATTAATGCACAAAGGCATTCATTTTTAACATGATCACATCTGTCAACTACCTTATAAAAATTAATTACTTGTATGTCTCTTTTTTTTCCCCATCAGCTCTGACACAATATGGCTTTAATCACTAAAAAAGTATGAACTTATTTTATGAGCAAAACTAATCTAGCTAGCTAACTAATCTAAATCTAATCTTTCAAACAAAAGGATCCAATGCATTAATATGTCTTCCACCTTCAAAATAAAAGTTGGGACTGCATAACTGTTTTATTTTTTAAATAATACCGTGGGTGAGAAGTGAGAGCAAATAATGTATAGCAGGGGTGTCAAACATAAACGCCCCAGAAAAGTCCCAGCCCACTGAACAGCTTTGGAAAGAGGGTAAAGGTTTTAAGAAATATTCCTGTGCCCCTGAAGTGATTTCCAAGGTTCCCAGAATCTTAAAAAAAAAATAGCAATGGCAGTAAAACATTGAAACTCTCTTAATAATTAAAAATAAAAAAGCTCAATTTAAATATGTGATCTACTGTCTTACAACTATCTTCTATCTTAAGTTTATTAATATTTGCATTTTCTCACTTTTATACCTGGAACAGCTGTTACAAAATTCCACACAAAAAATATTCTTTGCGCACATAAACATGAAGCAATACTTTTGAGTAAAATGCAACTGAAATACTCAACTACTGAAAGGTTTATTTATTCAAACTATTACTCATTAATCATTAGGGAAATATGCTTGGTATAACCTGCTTATATCTTGTAACTCAGTTACTAACCCAGTTACTTTTTTGAAGTAGTAACTAATAACTATAATGAATTACTTTTTCAAAGTAACTTGCCCAACACTGTTTGCTTCTATATCATCTATATCTGTGTGTTTACTCTTAAGCCGTAAACGTCTTTAGCACACAGTGGTCTCTTGAAAAAGAAACCTTGCTCCCAATGAGGCAACCTGCTTAAGAAAAGGATGTATTAATATTGTTGTGGTACCTTGAAATATGGGAAGTGTTCAGTCATGAAGCTGTAGATCTCGCTGACTGGGAGACTTCCTGTTTTGCTGTTCTTCAGAGCCATGAAAATCAAAATGCTGCCACAATAAAGAAAATTTTATTTATAATTATATATTTTGAAAAACTACCCTGCTTGTGATAACACACGCAGTATTAAATTTTAGTAAGTAATAAAGGTAGACAAAAATGTAGCTTCAAATTCACCTGTATGAGTAAATGGGCTTAGGAAAGATGGACTGTGTGGTGCCGTCCTGGTGTGACTGGCTGGAGAGAGTATATTTCGAGGTGCTGGACTGGTCGTTGTTAGGATACAGTCTAGAGGAGACCTTTTGAGAACAGAGAAGAAAATCATGAGCTGACAGCTAATAAGATAAAGCCCATTACATGCGTTATAGTCCAATGCACACACCACATCGTAAACCCAAATATTAGATGTTACTTGTGTCATAAATGTCCCGTCCTCTAAAGCATTTCTGAGCGGCTAAAGCAGAACACTCACCTGAGGGCTCGCAGAGCTGTAGGATGGATAGTTCTGAGACAGGAAACAGGGAGGATCCATGGGTACGCCTGGTAGCTCTGGATATGAGCTCTGCAAATATAAGTAAAGGAATGGAAAATGTTTGGAGAAGCCTTCAAGACAGTGTCTTGTCCACCTTCCTGTGTTAAATCAATCAGGTTGCTTTTTGGCTGTACAAAGGTATTTTATTAAAGTTATTAATTTAAATGTATTAATATGTGTGGATAAAATGAGTGTATCATAAGGATAGAAACCTGATTGCTGCCATTATACTGGTCCCAGGATGGTGGCATATCACTGTTGTGTGAATGACTGTCAGGACTGCACACTTCATGCAGACTGTTAAAGGAAGAAGAGCCCTGTTGGAGGCAGGCTGCCACAGCGCCATCACTGAACTGTTGATGATACGGGTGGAAACGGTCAGAGTCCCCGTGCCCTCGCCCTGACCCTGAACTGATCATCCCATCAGCGCTGTGCCTTCTGCTCACTGCTGCATTTCTCAGGCTCAAGGTGTTGCTCTCTTCTTGGTTGAAGCAGCTTTCTTCTTTGGTCTGCAGTGTGAAAACCACCATAGTGATTTGACATGGGCTTAGATTTACTTGGAAATACAAATATGCTAACTTCAGAAAAATAGGTGGGACCCATCTCTCCACTTTCATTTTAAACAAAAAATTCAAAATAACAGTTTTTCAGGTAAACAGAGAAGTGCATGATCTTTATCTATTACTATTCTTATTTTTGTTATTTAGAGTCTGGCCACAGAGTAAAATGTGTCAGAAGCATTTTTGAAAGATTTAAGACAGGTTTGTTTATCCTGATAGCAGCCTGGCAGTAGTTTATCAATAAGCTATTTAAAGCATTAAAGTGTCATAAATTGTATCTGTCTGCAAGCAGGTAGTTCTACAATCCCTCCATATAACCTATTCTTGTTATTTAAAAAAAACTCAGTCTGTTTAATTCAGAAAAACCACAGAGTGTGCAGACAGCAGCTAGATGTGACTCGAAGCAGATTCAGAACTGGTTTATTTGCAGTGGTGCATTAAAAAAAAAGTGTCATTTTGGGTTAAAATAGCAATGCCAGAGGCTGTTGCCTCTGTTTCTACCATCTGTTGGTGTGAGGCTCCAAAGGGTTCACAGGTGTGTAGACTCACCTGAGGGGGTGACATTTGATGATGAGATTTGCTGCTTGGGGAAAATGTCAGCGAGTGTGACATCCTGCACCAAATCCTTCTGCTGTGAAGACATTTATGAAAACAAGCTATATGAGAAACGTTTGGGTTGTTGTCAGGGGCTTTAGTTCAAATTGAACATTACAAAAAGCTGTGAAAGTACTTAAGTTAAAACTTAGACACTGCTTGACCAAAGTAAGACAATGAGACTGACTCCGGTGTCATTTTTGTATGAATGATGGTATATCTAACAGCTGCTTAGCTTAGCCTAGTTTAAGCTAGCAGTGCACAGCTTGCAAGGATGTGACAAAATCGACAAAAGCTGCACAGTTAAAGCTTACATTTCTTTATATTTTGCTAAGAAAATAGGAAATTGATACAGTGATTTACTAAAACATAAAAGAACATAAAAGCATATTTAATGCAGCCTGAACTCTCTTAGGCAAGCTTTCTTGTAATTTCTTCAATTAGTCTTTAGGTGTCACGCAATGATCCAGCATCGGAGAGAGCTCTGCCACAATCCTAAGTAGCTCCTCCAACGAGCCTTGATCAGCTGCAGGTGTGAAGAAGTCTTCAGGTGTGGCCAACCACCTGGCATGACCACACCCACCAGGCCTGAAGGTGCCTGTCACAGTCACCCCCACACACACATAAAAAGCAGGGACAGCAACACCAAACATGCATATAATACAATACAAGTCCATAACTGCCCAGGGACCCTGGGTCGCTCAGACCCAGGTCCGTGACATTAGGGCATTTAATGCTTTTCTTTGGATCTTGGCTGCACTTTGTCCTGTTCTCTGTCAAGATTATTCCACACTGTCAATAATGTTAAGCTTTGGGAAGGCCAATCCATAACTCATAGTGTTCCACTGTGTGTTTTTCAATCCAGGTATGGTACTCCATTGGCAGTATGCTTGGGATCGCTGTCATGCTGACAAAGATGCTGCCAATCAGACATTTTTTAAAATGGTTTTCTTTGGTGGATCAAAATCTGATTATATTTTTCTGCCTTCTTAATTCTAATAACTTTAACAAGACCCTTAACACCACTGGCTGAAATGCAGCTCCAAACCATGACTGAGCATCCACTGTGTTTTAAAGATGGCTGTAGACCAGGGGTCTCCAACTCTAGTCCTCAAGCTACTGTCCTGCAGCTTTTAAATGCATCCCTACTTCAACACAGCTGAATTAAGTAGTTGAATTACCTCTTCAGCTTGCTATCAAGTTTGCCATCAAGTTTGGCAAAGGCCTGTGATGGAACAAGAATGCATCTAAACACTGCAGGACAGTAGCTCTTGAGGACTGGAGTTGGGGACCCCTTCTACAGAAACTCACTGTGTACCTCTCTTTTGACATTCAAAATAGATTTTTATACACCACTTAATATTATCTTTTTTTCAGTGCAATTGTTGGGATACCTCGGTTTTTTCCATTCTTCTCCCTGTTTCCCATCTTTTAAAAATTGGTTCTCGACAGCCATCCTTCCACTGAGACTATTTCCAATGACACTTCAGTGAACAGTATATTGAACTGAAGAGCCAACTACATGTCTGAGGTATACTGTTCATCTGGTATAGAGTTTTCTAAGCCTGTGAGTTGTTCTTGTTTCCCCTACCTCTCCAGTTTCCTAAGTCTTTTAAAGACACACTGAACACTACACTGAGAAATACCAAGTTTTCAGCTACTGTAATAGCTCTTTGGGATCCACCTTGTTGGTGCCAAAATAATATTTAATTTTGGTCAAATGGCATTATTTTTGGCATTTCTCATAGATACAACTAAAGATCGACAATGACAACGATCGACTACTTGGAATGACAAGTTGCAAGTAACAAATTGCCTAAATATGCGATTTGAAATCGGTTCTTTGCTAAGTTGTCTGCTATGTTTTGACACAACACTGGTGTATTCCTTGGGGTTGATGTCTTTTTTAACTCAAATGATTCGCAGGTCATTGTTAAATGTATTAACAACAGTATCATGCTAAGCTAAGCTAAGCGGCTGCTGGCACACATGCATAGTATCAATGAACTCATTCAACTCTCAGTTAGAGACCAACACAATTTCCTTCATTTTGGATTAAAACGTGACAAGAAAACTCAAGTGGAAAGCGTTGAAATCTGATTTATATTGCTGTTGCCACATAAGAGGAATCAACTCTGACATGTTTAGAAAAAGCACTTGTGTTCACTGATCCTTTGAGATAATATCGTGTGAGTCACTTCTCTACTGTAAATCTGACAGCACGAATGCAGGCGTGGGAACAGCTGAGTTCACTTTCACCACCAGCAATAAAACTCCAAAGTGCTTGTGGACGTATGTGGGTCAGGAGGGTTATCTGAAAGTGTTATGTGATCCCATCAGAGGTGTGAGACACGTGGCCCTGGTTCCAGTAAAGGTAACCTCAGCCTCCACATAAACCAAGCTCATTAAAACTGCCAACAAACCGTGTCGCTGGGTCACGTAAAGTAAAGTAATGCTGAGGCAGACAAAGTGCCTTTCTTAGAAAGTTTGTGTGTGGAAAAGAGAGAAGTAGCAATCGTAGCTCTTTCTGTTCACATCAAAGGAGGCTAAAGTGTCGAGGTGAAAGCTGAGAGATTGCCGTTTTCATCACTGTGGCAACAAATCCTCTCATCTGCTTGACAGACATTGTCACCGGCCAGAACGGATGCACTTTTAGTAAGACAAGAAGGAGCTTTAGCGGTGGCCATAATATGTCTGTGTGTGTGTGTGCATGCTTAGTTGTGTTTCCATAAATAAATATCTAATAGTTGTGTGTAGTTTTTAAAAACTGCATGCAGCTACCTAAAAAAAAAAGAGGTTTCTCTATTTCTTTGCTCAGTTTGCACAACTTGAACCAAAAAAACAAAAAAAAGTTTTGTAATGTTACAAAGATCAGAGCTCATGATTTCCATTGCATTTAAACATGCAAATATACATGTATTAGAGTGGTCGAGAGGCTCCTACACTCTTTTTTGTTTTTTTGTTTCATTTATTTTCCTAAAATGTTTAATATAATCTTATATATATTTTAACGACAGGACACTACTAGGACTTTGATGTCAAATTTACCAAAAATGAAAAAAAAAATCATAGCTGTTCAGTCTTGAATAAAAAACGTTCTCATGTATAAAAGATTTTTTATAGTCTGTCCATGTGTTTTATAGTACTTTTGGATAACTAATAATGCACAAGATTAGTTACATGAAATTTAAGTGACTAGTCGTGTGTAGGTATGTAATCTGCAAATAGGTCAGCTGTGAGGATTCATCAGCAAATCAGGATAAAATTGTGCACCAATGGTTCCATGCAGCTTCATGACTCTCATTTCTGTTACTGTATTCTATTGCTTTCTAAAATGTTCCCACTTACATCCCATTTTAACAATCAGCAATCAAGAGTTTTTTGTTTTATTTTAATAAATAATTCTTTAAATAAGCAAGTAAACCTCACAGAGCACGTGATACTTGTGATACTCTACAATATTTTTTTCCCTGTCATGTAAACATTTACATTTTTGACACTTTCCTGGGTTTTGTATGGAGTTAGCCTGCACCCTTTTAACTGGCATTTAACTGTAAACCAAGCTTTTAACTACTGAGATAGTTTGTGTCATTTATTGTTAGAATATGACCACCTGGCTTTTTTTATCTTTAATACAGAGAGTTTTGTTCTAACCTTCAATGAGACAACCCTTTGATCTTCACTTCTGGGTTATTTGTCAGTGAGATGTAAATTATTCAAGCTAAACAATCTTATTTTAAATTTATTAGAAATTATTAGTGTGTAGATTTTAGCACATAATGTCACAATTTCTATGGTTTACTGCATCTATACATACGTTTTAATAATGATATAAAAATGTTGCATAATTTGTATAGTGCTTTACTTAATCCCTATGGACCCCAAAGCGCTTTACACTACACTCAGTCATCCACACATTCACACACTGGTGATGGCAAGCTACATTTTAGCCACAGCTGCCCTGGGGCGCATTGACACTGGCGCCACCACCAGTAGGCAATGGGTGAAGTGTCTTGCCCAAGGACACAAAGACCGAGACTGTTGGAGCCGGGGCTCAAACTGACAACCTTCCGAATATAAGACAAACTGCCAACTCTTTGAGCCACGATCGCCCCGAAAAGGCAGAAGGTCACTTCACACCTCGGCTCCCTTTTGAAACCTATTTCTCTCCCTCTCCTCCTCTTTACTTTGAATTCTTCTCTGTGCTACTGGGTCTACATTTAGTTTAATAAAACTTTCAGGCAGCATCCCTGTAGCATCCCGGGGTTTAAAGTTCCAAAAGAAAGCATCACTTGACATGAGGAAGACTTAAAGTGTTAATTGCTTGGTGTTCAGTGGCCAGTAAAAGGCCTTTATGAGTAATGAGATGTCAGGGACTTAATGAATAACAGCAGACATAGACTCTTTATTGCTCCGCCAGGTTATTTTCACATACTTGAAGTGTAATATTAGAAATATTGCTATGCATTAAAAGTTTTTTTGGCTTGGGTATTAAGCAGTTATCTAAAGGTAATGGTTATTTAGTAAAAGGACATTATAAAACACTCTATATGGTTTTGGAAGTACATTGCTGAATTCTATTAATATACTTAATAGTAATAAACCCATAAATATTGCATGTAATTTCCTTTTTGTTGTTTTTTTTTCTTCACATATTAACAATATGTTAATAGTTTTTTGGGACGCCAGTAGCAACACTGCAAAAACTCAAAATCTTACCAAGTATATTTGTCTTATTTCTAGTCAAAATTATGAACTTGTTTCAAGACATTTTATCTTGAAACTAGAGAAAAGCTAGAGATTTTTCACTTGTATTAAGTGAAAATATCTGTCAGTGAAACAAGATTTTTTTCCACTTATTTCAAGCTAAAATATCTTCAAGATTAAATGTCTTGAAACAAGTTCATTTAGCTTACTGAAATGTTGCCCTTTAGCTTTTTGTGTCTTTTTTTTTTTAAGTGTAATGAGATAATTTTGACTAGAAATAAGACAAATATACTTGGTAAGATTTTGAGTTTTTGCAGCGAAGACAGTTGAACTGCTAAAAAAAATATAAAGGAACACTTTATAATCAGAGTATAGCTTCAAGTTCGTTAAACTTGTGGGTCAATCAGTTTTATCTGTTTTGGTGTTTATAAAATGAACACAAGGACTAGAGTAGCAACAATAAGACAACCTCCAAAACATGGATGGTTTTGCAGTTGAAGTTACTGACATTTTTCCCTCCTTATCTTCTCTGTTTTGTCACTAGTTTTGCATTTTGTTAGTGTCAGAGTGATTACTTGTAGCATGAGCCAATACCTGGACCCTACAGAGGTTGCACAGGATGGTACATTAATACGTGCCATAGTTTATCTGGGAGAGCTGGACAGGGCCGTGGAAGGTCATTAACCAATTAACAGGACTGGTGCTTCTTTGTGCGAGAAGGAACAGGATGAGTGCTGCCTGAGCTCTACAGCATGACCTCCAACAGGCTGCTGATTTGAATGTCTTCTGACCAAACAATCAGAAACAGACTTTATGGAGCTGGCCTGAGGACCCAACATCCTCTCATGAGCTTTGTAGGGACTGTGGAGCCCAATTAGCCATAGAATACCAGACTTGGCAAGTCCTCTACTGGCACCCTTTGCTTTTTCACAGATGAGTGCAGGTTCACCCTGAGCACATATGACAGATATGATAGGGTCTAGAGAAGATTTGGAGAATGTCATATTGTCTGCAACATCATTTAACATGACCTGTTTGATGTGGGTCAGTGATGGTCTGGGTAGGCATATCCATGGAATGACGCACTGACCTCTACTGGCAACGGCACCCCAACTGCCATTAGGTCCATCCATCCATCTTCTTCCGCTTATCCTGGGCCAGGTCGCGGGTAAGCAGCCCAAGCAGAGAAACCCAGACCTCCCTCTCTAGGCGAACACCAAGGGATTCCCAGGCCTATGGTCACTACCCACAGCTCGTGACCATAGGTGAGGGGAGGGATGTAGATTTAAATTTGTAAATTGAGAGCTTCGCTTTTACACTTAGCTCTGTCTTCACAACAACGGACCGCTACAGAATCTGCATCACTGCAGCGGCAGCACCAATCCGTCTGTCGATCTCCCGCGCCCTTCTCCCATCACTCGTGAACAAGACCCTGAGATACTTAAACTCTTCCACTAGGGGCAAGAAATTGCCCCAGAGTGGTCACTCCACCCTTTTCCAGCTGAGGACCATGGCCTCGGATTTTGAGGTGCTGAATCTCATTCTTACCACTTCACACTTGGCTGCAAACCGTTCCAAAGTGAGCTGGAGGCCATTGTTACGACCCCCTCTGCTAAGCGACAGGAGGGGACTAACATACACAGGCCCTTACACGAAAACTGAGTGAAATACGAGGATTTAATGCAAATGTTTAACAAAAAAACCAATAGGGCTGTTCCGCAGACCACTGGGCAACCAATTAATACATAGAGAAACAAAACAAGCAAAACATAAAGGCTAAGGGATAATTATAACTAAAGCAAGCTAGCGTCACAAAATTCTAGTCAAAGCAAGCTAGCATCACAAAATTCTAAACTCTAAGCATGCACCAAGACTAACAAGCAAAGTTCAACACGATGAACAAGTTCAGCAACCAAAGTTCAAAGAGGGAGGCACAAAGGGGCAAACTGCATCTTCAGTCCAAAGCAGCTGCTACTGAGTGAAGGTCCTCCAGCCTTTTGTAGCCACAGGTGAGCATGATCAGCCACTGATTGCCTCTGAGTGTCACGGGGATCTCCAGGCAGCCAATCGTCTGCGTGGACTGGCACACTTCAATCTGCATGAAAGAAGGCTGGCACAGG
>VUQR01005250.1:4445-24250 GCA_015108515.1 Hemichromis elongatus
CACACACTTTAAGGGTTGACATACAGGATGAAAGACAGCCCTGCAAGTAAAGTGGGGCAAGTCTGACCTGCTCACTTCCTCTTCCCCCAGGAACCTCACTAAAACGAAGTTGTTATGTAAACTCTGGAGGAACTCCCTGTAATAATCTCAGCAATTTATTACTCAAGCTCTCCTCTGACACAGTTCTGGTTTGATGGCAGCAGCTTCGCAGATTCCCCAGAGCTCTCTGAGAACCTGAGCACAGTCACGCTGGCACAGGAAAGCAGCTCTGGCAGCGCTCTGTGATCTGCGGATATCACGCTGCGATGCATTTACGTCTGCCAGATTTTAATACCAACATTTGCTGCAAGAAAAACATTCCTCCCCCCTTCTCCTCTGTCTCCACTGAGCTGCTTCATTGCAATCCAATGATGTAGATGCGTTTCCACTCACCTTCCTTCTTTCTTCAACCTGTGTCTGAGAAATAAACATAATTTCAATGAACTACAATAATAAATACTGGAAGGACACATGCTGTGATTTTATTTATTTACTGACAGATTACTAACATTTAGCTTTTCTTCAGCTATCTCAAAAACTGTTGATCCGATTCATTTAAAACTTGTGGATATTTAGCTGAGGACCTGAGTAGGTGCATAGTTAAGTTTGAGTTAATTAGCATAAACGGTGCTCAAATTTTGGCTAAAAGTTGTTCTTTGTTACACTAACTGCTGGCTGCTCCACTCTGTTTGTAGATTAGGCCTCAGACACACAGACTCACAGACTGGTTGGTAACTGCATGACAACTTGTGGTTGTTAAGGAAAAGCATTAAAAAAATTATGTAATAATTGAATAGTTTTCCCTGTCCAGTCGAGTGAACATGCTGCAAAGAGCATGCTGCAACAAAACCCTCCTTGTGATTACTTTGCTTCCTAGAAAGTTCCCTATAGTCTGCATGGAAGATGTGAAGACATGCATGCAAACACTTGCTAACTTGTAGCCAACATGAGGTAGTAAAAGCTGAAAAGGTTTGATGCTAACCAGAAACGCAGTCGTCTCCCATGCAAACGACAGATGATTGTGGAAATTTTTTAGTGACCAAAGTAATCACAATGGGGTTTTGAGTGCATCACCATGTTTGTGAACGACAGCCAGCAACCAAAGTGAAGAGAGCGGCCATAGAAGAACTCAACTTTAATAGTCATATCAAAGACCGATTCTTCATAGAGGCAGTAACAAATATAACAAAAAGAAGTGTACATTTCTCTGATACCGATGTAAACACAGAAATGTCAGCTTGCAATAGTTCAGTGATTTGAATCCAGCACCAGCTATGATTCCTTTGAAATTATGGCAGTGACAAACTTTTTCGCACATTTGCAGATTTAACTGGGTTTCTGGTTTAGATCAGGTAGTAGCTGCACTTTTATAATACCTTTTTTACTAAATTTAAAAAATCAAAGCCTCATTAACCCATTCATAAAGCTGCTTGTTGCAATGCGTAACACTTGGCCCAACATTCATGCACACTTTGCACATACTATCTTGTCAAAGGTAGGGAATTGAAGGATCGAATCAACAACCTTCTGATTATTAGATGACCCACGCGAAACGTTACTGTTTTATTTTTGTAACAAAAATGGCAAAATTGGGGTCTGTCCGTGTGTGAGCTGTTCATCTGCTATTCATCTGCTCACAAAAAACAGATCCTGAGTTCCTCATAAATGCTGTCTTCATCATATAGATTAAATATTAACTCAAGAGCATGATTTTTCCCTCCCTCCACCTCACCTCCTTAGTCATGTGGAGTATTTGTCCTGTAATCTAGGATGATGAACACAGCAAACATTAACATATTAACTTTGTCATTATGAACATGCTGACATTAGCATTCAGGTCAAAGCCTCGCTGCGCTTCACTGAGCTTCTAGGCTCATTGTTCCAGAGCCTCTTAGGCAAGTGAAAAGAGTCCATTACAAGTATGCATCTCAACATTATAAAAGCAAAAAATCAAAAAATCAATAAAAACACTATTAGAGTTTAATGAGCAAGTTATCCATTTGCAGCCTGCGATTCCACATCTGCAGGGGCCTGAAAACACTCTTATCACAATACCAATTATCATCTCCTTAAAGACAGAGTGAAGCTCATCTCAACACTTATCTGAAATGCAATCTGTAGCACAGACATGGCCAGGGGGAGCACGCTGCAATTAGCATGACATCTAAGTGATTTCTGATGTGAGAGTTGCTCCAGGAAAACTGAGGAGGGAGCTGAAATTGCCAGCAGTCCTCCACCATGCCTGTACATCCTCTCTGCAGTCGGCCGTGTACTCACTCAGGCTCTGAATAAACGGACTATAAATAAATAAAAAGGAAGGCATTGATGTGTTTCTGAGGACAAAAAGATGAGGTCATGTAGGTTCAGCAGTCAGATCTGCTTATTTGTCTGCAAATCTATCCAACTTCCTTTTCCATTTTCCATTTTTTGCATGCTGGTATTTTTAAACCTAAATTAAGGATAATTCTTACAATAAATTAACATATTTATTGTTCCTTCTCTGGAAGTAGCCTAGATGCAAATAATTTTTTAATTTCAATTATAAATTTTTTAAAAAAGTATTGTTTTGTAAAGGCCACAATGTTGTTAATTTTGAAATTTAGATTTAAACATGAAGTGAGAATAGTTTTAATAACTGTGGAATGCCAAACATTTATGAAAAAAATTTGTTTCTACTAATTTCACGATATGTTTATTGTTTTGTGCAATTTGAAGGTGTCACTTTTTTCTGATATTTGGTAACTAACAAGTCAATTCCTAGAAAAAAAGGACAAATTATATGAAAACATCCATTACCTGTAGCTCCAACCATGTTCCTGTTGTAATATTAATATTATGACAGTGTGAAAATGCTTTTATAAAAAATTTTAGGTCCGAAGATTGATAGAAATTTTTGAAATCACTGAAATCTGAAAAACAGTTACTTTGTTTGAGATTTCATATGGAAGCTATTTCTAAGGAATAATCCCCACAGTGCTACTTTATAAAAAGGAAGCTTGTTTCTGCCACTAAAAAAGAAACTAAAAAACAAATTTTTTGCCTTCCATGAGTCAAAATTTTAAGTTCTCAAAAGTTCTGCTAACTGAAAAATTTGAAACAATAACTTGAAAGTTTGATTAATTCTACCCAGAAAAACAGAAACAAGATTCCATAGGTTAGTGTTTCTGATGTTTATCTGTCTTTTATTAATTTCATTTTTTGTGCCATATATTGGGTTTTGATTTTGTTGTGTGTCGCTATAGAAACATTATACTTGCCTACATAGTACAATAAATATGCTGTACGTGTTGCTACTGTCGGTATTGTGTTGATGCCTCTTCTGTTGCCTACACTGAGAGCTCTAATTTGGACTGTTACACATTTGATTTTGACCTTCGTGTCCCTTTTAAAAAATTTTGACGGAGCCAAGGTGGTCGTATTTAGTTTTCTTGGTTGTGTTATGTAATTCCTAAATTCCTGCTCGTTTGCTTTGTGGCTTATTAGACGAGCGGGTCGATACCAGTCTAATATCTGTGGGATGAATCTGAAGCTGCAGCCACTTAGGTCATCTTTTATGACAGCATGTTTATGGGATATGTGATGGAAGCTAATGTAGATGTAAATGTCAATTAAGATAAACTGTTTGCTTTCTATCACTTAACAGCAAATTACAATGAAGTCATCATAAGCAGGGTGCTTTTGATCCTTCATGTTTCTGTTTCAAGCTAAATCTAAGCATCCTGGATTTAGAGGCGTAATTTGTAAATTATTTTTTGCATAAACAGTTAAAATATAGAAATATCATGAAAGTTTACCAACACACTACATCATTTTAAAAATGTACACATATTTCACACAACTTATTATTATTCTTGCTACACTAAGAGTCTAACTCCTGTAAAACAAAACAGAAAAGAAAAGAAAAGAAAAGAGGTGTTTGGTTTTTTTACATGTAGTTTGACAAATTAATAGCAGGAAAGTTTATTTTTTTTCTTTTTCTTTTTATTAACGATTTAAGTATCACAACATCTGCAGGGCTTTTCCCGGCTTGGACACAACACAATGAGCACTGAGTCTGTGCTGCATTATCTGACAGAAGCCATTGCATTTCCTCGTGATTTGGGAGTATTACCAGACAGATGATGCATAAATCCTTCATGATAAAACACACTGAGCTGTGGTCCACAGGGTGAAAATAAACAGCTGTACAACTGCGTTTACAAAGTTTAAAAAGGAGGATTTAGGAGGCTAGCATCTGACTGATGCCCCTTTATAGATTCATCATTTTGTTTTGGGGGTCTGTTTGAATAACTTTGCATGCTTTTATCTTAAAGCACACAGATATTTAAACTGTACTTTGCTGCAGGATGTTCCTTCATCCTCTGTCTGAAACTCTGAGCTCTGAAAACAGGACAAAGTTGGTTAAACATAACCAGTGTAGACCTCTAAAAAGCTATAAGAGGAAGCTTTAGCCTCATTAGACTTCAGGCTGAGTGGTGATTTGATTCATGGACTGAGTCATTTGTTTTGAAATCTTTAGAAATCTAAAATTCTGGTAGGAAATACACTCACTGGCTAAGGAGTTGTCAATCACAAGTCTTTAGCCAACAAGTGCATGGTTTTACGGTATGACCTTCAAATCCACCTTTAGGTCAAACAGTGCAATGGTCAGAGAAACTGCAAAAAACCCAAGAGTTACATTTCAGACTTTACAGGTCTCAACATGTTAAATGTTCAAATTCATGACAGTATAATTAGAAATAGACTGATGAAATATGGCTCGTTTGGAAAGGTTTCCTGGAAAAAAAATACGGTAGCATGAGTTATGTTTGCAAAAATACATCTGAACAAACCAAAAGACTTTGAAAAGATGATCAGACATTTGGCCATAATGTACATCTCCATTTCCGCAGAAACACAACATACAGAGAGTGTAGAGGGGTGATGATTTGGGCTTGTTCTGCAGCCACAGCACCTGGGCACAATGAACTCCTGTGTATGTCAAAGTATACTGGAGTCAGATGTTTAAAGACAGCTAAAGCTTGACTGAAAGTGGATCATGCAACAGGACAATGATGTCAAACTCAGTAGCCAATTTGCAACATAAAGGCTGAAAAACAAAAGAATTGAAGTGTTGCATTGAGCCCGTGAATGCAAAATGTGGACCAAAACTCTCCCATAAGAATGTAAGGCTATGTTCACACTGCAAGCGAAAGCGCATTAAACTTTTTTGACCCCATGCGACCCATAACCGATCATGGTATGACAGTGTAAACAGCACAAATCTGATATTTTCAAATCTGATCTGGGTCACTTTTGTAAGTGGTACTGAATCTGATACATATTCGATGTTTTAGAAATCGGCTGCTGTTTGAACGGTCATGTCGCATTGAATCCATCTTTTTATGTCACTGACACAAGACAGACGCTAATTATCAGCGCTGGAGAAGACAAACGAGAAAGCATGGTGGCGGAAACGATATTGTTAAAGGACGGGCTCTCTTTTTTCTCAGTGTCCTTCTTTCTCTAATTAATTTGTCAAAATTCTGTCAGCTACTAACTCTGTAGGTGTTACTTCCGTAAACAGATTTGATCAAAAAATCTGAATTGAGCATTAAGACGTGTGAACGTAGCCTAAGAGACTGATACATACAGAAAACAGTTACTCCAAGGTTGTTGCTGCTAAAGATCCAACTTTAGCACAAGCGACTGAATCTTGGGGTCATATCTTGGTCATTTGAAGGTTAAGTATTATAATGAAAGAATATGTTGCTACACAGTCCTCTTACTTAAAATCAATGAAAATTGTCCACAAGCTCACTTTTATTTATTTATTTTTCGCTGTAACATCGTCTCCTTCCAGTTAATTTGAACTTGCTGGCCTGTCCTGTGCAGTGAGTAATTCAGCAGCACAGCAGAGCCCATTATGTAAGAGTGAATTTGTTTTGCTGCTCTTTAGCCTGAGGTCATTTCACTTTCAGCAGCAGCAGCAGCAGCATCACTCCAGCCATGTTTGGCTGTGGAGTAAGGGGAGCATTGAGCTTGAAAAGGGCAAAACCCACCTCTCCAACACAAGAGTGGTGGGGAGGGCAAGGAAAGAGACAGCTGGAGGTGGAGTCAGGGAGGAGGTGCAGTTTAGTTGGGCCATTTTATGCAACACAATACAAACCTCATACGAAAATGTAAGAAAAGTAAACAGGAGAGGGTGAGTGTTTGTGTTGGGCTGGAAACATCAACACCTGAGCTCAGCATAGAGCGCGTTGTTATTATGTAACCACTGTGTAACCGCGATGCTTTCCACTGTACACACTGAACATGTGTTCACCAAAACTTCTCCAGCCTGATAAACATGACAAAAGTAGAAGACTCTGTGTGGTCTAAACCATTATGGGATTAGCATTAGATATAACCCTTGTCCTAAAAATCACATACCACACCCAGTATAATTTGGACAATGGGAAATGAGATTTGTATATATATTTTAATGCAAGTTAAACAGAAGGATAATTTTTTTTTTAGAAGAACAATTTTCAAAGGCCAAAAATCACAAATACACACTGCTTTATATAAGGGTTAGAAGTT
Organism: Hemichromis elongatus; assembly: GCA_015108515.1. Lineage (NCBI taxonomy): Eukaryota > Metazoa > Chordata > Actinopteri > Cichliformes > Cichlidae > Hemichromis > Hemichromis elongatus. Next base: position 11,046 of record VUQR01005250.1, read on the forward strand.
GAACAAGGTGCAAGAAAAATCCATGAGGTTAATCTGCCCTTCCACCGCATCCCAATGGGGCTCTATTGGAACGTGATTTAGTGATTTTGGAGTTCATTTGAGTACAGTGAGTTCACTGTCATGTTCAAAAATCCAGTTTGAGATGATCTGAGCTTTGTGACAGGGTGTGTGATGCTGCTAGAAGCAGCTATCAGAGAAAGGGGACAATGTGGTCATAAACGGATGGACATGGCCAGCAATGATACTCAGAAAGGCTGTGGTGTTTAATCCCAGCATTTAATGAGAAACCACGCAACGTTCAAAATCATCTTTCTTCCACATTCTGATGCTCTGTTTGAACTTCGTCTTGATCATGTCTACTTGCTTAAAATTCACTGAGTTGCCAACATGTGATCGGGGGATAGATATTTGTATTAATGAGCAGCTGAACAGATGTTGCTAACGAAGTGGCTGTTAATACATAAAAGTTTGTCTTGAGTGTTCAGACATGTGAAATGGTCCTTATCAGCGGGGTTAATTCATTATTATTCATGTTATTATAAATATACTAGCCATTACTTTGTCCATAGTGCATGAAATGTTAAATATTTGTATCTGTCAGTGAAGGATAAGATTGCATAACTCAGGATAGTCTTTGGGAAAACCTCCAGCACACATACATAATATCGAGCACTTCCATGTTATAAAATCAGCTAATTGTAACAAATTTCACAGTTTTGAAAAGATTTTTCTCCTAAAGTATTGCACCTCAGGCTTCGAAATGAAATCTCGTATTGGTGTTACTTTTGCCGCACAGTTCCCTCATTCCTCACCCTGCAGCTTAGCCATCGGTTTGATCTCTTACAGATGAGTGAGTCAGAAGCCTGAGAGTGTGTGTGCACATGTGTGTGTGTGTTAGGCCTGTCTAATCAAGAGATCTGAAGTCTCCAGGTACAGGTGAGGATGATCAAAAGCTACAGAATTGGACTTGGATGTAAAACAGTGGCACAGAAGAAGCTTATAGAGGGTGAAAAAAGTGAGCACTATTTTAAATAAAACTGAGCACTGTGGCCAATATAAACCAATAAACCCCGATCATCTATTTAAAGGTACATTTTATCCTAAAAATCAAAATATCTTTACTTTTGCCTTTAGTGCCCTTTGTGCCTTACTTTTTAGCTACTCTTGTTTAAAAATATTTTGTTTTAGTGCTAAATTTAGTTTTCTCTGTTATATAGATACCGGGATTGTATTTGTCAGGTGCAATGACTGTAGACTGTTTTCTACAGTCATTGGTTTGGTGCATCAGATCAGACAGTGCTACAGTAAGATCAGTCATATGGACATACAGTTAGGTCTGTAAGTTACAGTTTCTGTAGTTTTGCTTCTGTACTCCACCACAGTGGATTTTAATTCAAACAATATGTGATTGAACTGCAGATTTTGAACAGGAAGGTGTATCATTGCCACAGTCTACAAGAGATGTCTTCATGAATGTACCGGTAAATGCATATTTTTAAAGCAAGGTGCAAACCCCTTATCAGAATCACAATCAGAAACAGAATTAGAATCGCATTTATAGGCCATGTATATGCGCAAACACATACAAGGAATTTGGTTCTGGTAGATGGTGACTCTCAAGCACAGCAGTGTAAATCACAACAATATGCAAACAACACAATACACACAGGCGCACACACACACACTCTTGCATATATATATATACATACATACATGTACACATGCACACATACATACAAAAAGGCGTATAAATCAACCATAAATAACAAATCTAAATCTTATATACATGAAGTAAAGGGTTTCAGAAATGAAATGAAATGAATACCACAGAATGTACATAAGGTGAAGTTGCAGTCTAGCAGTGGGACAGTACAACTGTTTAGGAGGGAGATGGTGAGGCGAAAAAAAACTATTCCTATGTTGGGTGGTCCTGGTCTGCAGGCTTATTACACTTAAGAACAAGAAGGCCAGATTAGAATTTGCCAGAAAACAGCTAAAAAAGCCTGCACAGTTCTGGAAACCATTCTTTGGACACATGAGACCAAGATTAACTTTTACCAGAACAATGGAAAGAGAAAAATACAGAAAACAAGTGAAACAGCTTGTGATCCAAAGTATATCACATCATCTGTCAAATATGGTAGAACCAGTATTATGGCATGGGCATATATGGCTACCAGTGGAAATGTGTAATTAGTGTTTTTTAATGATGACTACCGATAGATGAAGCAAGATAGATGCTGAAGTGTAAAGAGTTTACGTTCTGCTCAGACTCTGCCAAATACTGGAAAACTGATCAGACGATGGTTCACAGTGCAAACAGTTTATGAACCAAAGCAAAGTGCAAAAGCAACCCAAGAGTTTTTCAGTGGCCAAGTCCGTCACCTGATCTCAATCCAACATAGCAGCTTTTCAGTTACTGAAGACAAAACTGAGGCCAGAGAGACCCACAAACATGTAGCAGCTGAAGGCAGCTGCAGCAGAGAACTGGCAGAACATCTCAAGTGAACAAACAGCATTTGTCCATTTGATTAAAATCCTGGCGTTAAAACTGAAAGCCTGCAAGCTGAGCAGCTAAGAGGGGGTGCTATTAATGTTTGCATCCCGTCATGCTGTCAGAAGAATATGTCTCATTATTGGGAGATGGAGGCATTCTTTGTTGTCAAATGTAGTTTAGAAGAAAGAAATTTGATTTTTGGATTTTACTTGAGCAACTAACTTTCCAGTTTTCTGGAGAGTGACATGTATTCTGAGTTTATGCCAGGCAGATGGCATTTGGTTCAATTTTATTATATCTACAGCAGGTATCTCCAAAACTGTGCAACTCACTCCAAAAAAATCTTGATGGATACAATGGCACCGAGTAAACTTTGCCATTAACCTCCTAGGACCTGGCGTCCATATATGTCAACATCATATTTTGGGTTGTCTAGACCAAAATACTAAATTTTGCTCTACAAGGGCTGGATATCCACTTATGAGGACATTATATTGCCACTGTTCTATCGAAATTTAAAGCGAATGTCCTCATATACTGATTTCATTTTTCTCAGAAACAAAAATCAGGTAAAAAAAAAATCACGTAATTCTATGTTTTTACATTCATCAGGTTCCAATCAGCCCAAATAGCAAAGAGAAATTTAAAATGCATGCCATGAAAGAGTTCGGGTCTTAGGAGGTTAAAGACAGAAAAGCATCAAGGTACTGATTTTTCAGGCCGTCTTTTATAAATTGAATGGACTTTTTGATATCCGCTCATTTGGTGAAGTGAATTTGTAGTCACGTGCTGTGTAGTACACCTCATCCTTAATCAGGTTTTAATTTTCATTCATATCGACTCCCTGAGCTGAATTGTTTGTATTCCCCACATGGTGAAGCAGCACTTCAAACAATACAGGGTCACAGATCTCCAGGATCTCTAGAGAGTTTGCCTGCTAGATCGGTTGGCACTTTATTATTAGCTCCAAGACAATTAGGTGGGCTGGAGAGGGGTTAGCATGAACCCTTTTCTCTCTGTAATCCAGAGCTTTGGATGGGCGGTAACACTCTCTAAGCTGCTCCCTCGATGCCATAGAGAAAGACAAGAGGCTAAAAATACTAGACAAAAACAAAAACGACACAACAACCCACACAACACAGCAGAGGAAGCAAGAGAAACAGACAGAGATGTTGGCAAGGTGTGAGAAACGAAACCTCCTGATCCAACTTTCGTTTTGGTGTTTTTGATCTTTATAACTGGAAACAAAACAAAAATGTCTGGGAAATTTCTCTATGACTAGTTAATTCACTGGTCATTAATACCTATAAAATCCCCGTTAAAAATGTTAAAAATGGTAATCACCCAGAGCTCAATGTTGTATGCTCAGTTTGGTATTTTCTTAGAACAAACAGTAGCACATAGTTTTTAATTTTGTCTTTTTTGCTCATTAATCCCCATGATGACAAAAATTCAAGAATCTTTTACTTAGAAGATAAAAACTAAAGTTTGAAAAAAGTGAAGAGTGCTTTATGAAGCCATTGTATGGACTGCAGCTTTTATGCTGTGGCTGGTAAAGATGATAGCAATCATTGCACAGCTGAATAACTGTTATTTAAACATTCATTCATCTACATGTCATCTTATGTTCTTAAATGAAAATTGTGCCAGGTGCTACCTGGATGGGTCATAAAATGCAGGAAGATTGGGGATAAATGCAGATAGCAGAGACAAGCTAGCAATTAAGAACAAAAGAAACAAGCCTTTATTGTGGCAGATAATCTCCAAATAATAATAAAAAAACAAACAATCAAAGGCACTGGAGAAACCAATGTGGAACATAGTAAGAGTTAAAGAGGCAGGAAACCAGGCAAACTATAAATACACATGAGATAACGAGGGAAGCGGAAACAGGAGGGAACCTAAACACAGCTGAACATAATTAAGGTAAATTACATACAGTAAGTAAAACAAGACAAAATACAAGGGAGGCAAGCTAATGAGAAGTAAAACAGGAAGTAGCTCTGCACAGACAGCAGACCTACACAGCAAATGTAGAATACTGGTGGAGCCTTCAGTAACATTAACCAAAATACAAAGAATCTGATAAAAATGATCTATAGGCACTAACAGAAACTAGGTTTTAAAAGAAACAAACCAAGAAATGCCTACACAATATACTTATAACATAAATAAAGATAGAAAACTAAAAAGCAAGTCAGAACTTTGGCACAGCAAAACACACTGCCAGTTAATCATTGTTCTATTAAAAAACAGATATGAATTTCTTTTGTTTGCGTTTGCTACAGTGACAAAGCGATTAAGCTGGGATTAAACCTGCACCGTTACCAGCTGTTTCACAGTGGAAAATTCACATCAGGTGTAGCTGAATTAATTATTTTCCTTCTGTTATTAGCCTGTGGCGCTCAGCCTCAGCACACACTTCACTCAAACTTTTATTTTGTGAGCTTAGACACAAAATTAGCATCCTGAACCATCCTGCTGGAGTCTCTGCTGTGCAGCAGCATGTTCTTCGGCTCTTCACTCAGGATTAGACATGGTTTGACGTCTCCAGCTGCAGCCAATGTATTCATGGCCTCCCACTCCGACTGGCTGCAGGTGTGGCAGCCAGTCGGAGTGGGAGGCCATGAAACAAGCTGCCAGAGGGCAGAAAGAAAGTCTGGGAGCAAAGAAAGCTAGAGGTGGAGAAATACAACAACTTTAGGTCAATAAAATATCCAACACAGGTCTGGAAATGAGTCAGAAATACTCTACAAGAAAGTATATAGCCACAATTCTAAAAAGTCCACTTATATGTTTTCATTAAGAGCTCAGTTTAAATCACTGCTACAGATTAATATTTATATATAATATAATTATATATAATATAATTTATTCAGTCAGAGTTTTTTCTATGACTCCTCTGAGGTTTATTGGACTTAATGAAGAGAAGGAGAGTGGTGTAATAAAGGAGAAAGCGTAGAGGTGTGCGAGTGGGCAGCAGATGTGAAGCTGCTGGAGCCTCCCAGTCGCTGCAACAGGAAGTCAGCAGCTGGAGACGTCCATCAGAGTAAGGAAGAGGGCATTAGTGAGGTCATGTGACCGGCTGGATGAGGGCGAGGCGAGCCTGTTTGCAGAGATAATTAGTCCACATTGCAGTCAGCCTCTAATCTGACTCACAGAGGGAGAAACTCAAAGGAAGAGAAACTGAGAAAAACAGAGAGGTGGTCTAAAGTCAAACATGAACAGTTGTCTGACCTACTGGAGGGAGACCAGTTTGGACCGGTTAGTGTTCAGGGGTCACCGCAGGACCCACATCAGCAAAATCAGCAACAGGCCACGTATGAATGAGCTCAAAGGAACATGATGTCTGCGGGACAGTTGACCGGTTTTGGCTTGAATTGTGCCCACGCTGTGAAAACACTCTCTGTATGCATGTGGATCCTGCTCATTCCTCTAACTGCATGTGAAAAACAAAAAAATCTTGTTTTTAGACAATAAGACAGAAAAGTTAAACATTATGAACCTTTAATATTGGCTGAGATAATGTGTTATCATAAATCTGTGGTCAGAAGTTACAAACACTCACCAGTGGCATGAATATCATGGAAATGGGGGACTTTTAATGATTTCTTTGAACTGTTGTTTTTTTTTTTCAGGGTGGAAGTATTGAACAGCATACATGCTTTAATGACTTTAAATAACAAGAATTGGATGCAGTTTGAACTTATTTGATCTAATTCAACTTTCAACAAATGTCCCCTATTAAGTTGCACCGTGACCAGACACTTTTGGTATCCATCAACAAATTTTTGGCATAACTTTCGCTAACATTTGACCAGTCCTCTCTGCAGGATTGGTATAGTTCATTTAAATTGGTTGGTTTTCTGGTATAGATGCAACTTTTAAGCAGTTTGGTTTTCAAAAATGTTGTGGTCGGGGCTTTAGGAGGGCCATTCCAGAAGTTAAATGTTAGCATGCTTTTGTATTGATGTGTGTTTTGGATTAGTGTCCGAGCTGTGTCCAAGTTTCTAATCATTTAGCTGTTGAGCTGAGATGAAGTTGAAGAATTTAGATGTAGTCCTCCTTCTTCTTTATTGTTGCACCCAGTTTTTTATAATGTACCACTATGCCCGTCATCAAAATAGCCCCACAACATGATGCTACCACCTCTGTGCTTGGCAGTTGGCACAGAGTTCAAAAGCCCCTCCACATATACCACTTGTCATTGTAACCAGATAGCTAAATATCATTATTGGAATATCATTATTCTGAGTATTGATCAATCCAATGAGTGCTGTCAAACAACTTTTTATTTTATGCTGGCAAAGAGAAACTACCAGTTCTAGTCACTCATCAAGGCTAACAAGAAGTTAATGGGTTATGTCCTTGTCAGGTTGAAAGACACTGTAGAACCTTCAGCACCACTTAATTTTTTAAGTAAGTGTATGTATATATTTAAGCCTGCATGTATACTTTTGGCTCTGTATGGATTAGAGAAAATCTGAAATAAATTCAAACTTGTGGACCTAACTCTTGTTTTTTAAAGTTTTGAAAGATGTATTCTCTGCAATCATTTCACCATGGAATAAGAACAGTAAGAACAGTTCAAAGAAATCATTAAGAAGCTCAAAACTACCATAATATTTATGTTCGAAATTTCTGAGCACAACTGTAGCTGTACTGTTTCTTTTATCTATGACAGATATTTTAAACTATCTTTATGGGATTAGTTATGGCTTTTAAACAGTTATACAGATGAAGGATTCATGAAGCATCTACCTAAAGGCTAATTTATAACCTAAGAAGAATAATGCCAATAAATGCCTTTTATCCCTCTTATGATCGGAAGATAGAATTAACAGTAAAAGCTTCCTTTGATTGCCACAATATCTAAGACACATTTTACAGTCAAGAAAAATGAATGTTCACAAACACATTGTCCAAAATTTCCCTTCATAAAACAAACAGACTTCACTTCAGCTGCTCCAGCAATGAAAAACACTCACTGCCAAACGAGGCAGAGCAGCAGGCTACATCATGTATGATGGACTGTCTCTTTATGGGATACTGAAGCCTGCTGTCTTTATTGGATTACGTGACATTAAATCCACAATCATACCAATTCACATACTCGCAGTCTGTTAACAAGCAGTCAGTGGATCGCAATGAGAAGTGTGCTGAGACCACGATGGAGGAAATTTAACTCATGTAGCATTTTTTTGAAGCCATAGCTATCAGCAAGTGTGCATTTCATGAGATGTTCAAAGTCTGACACGACATCCCCTTAAGATGAAAATATAAGCTGTGTTGCTTTTAGTTTGTATTATGTGTTTAACCTCCACATATTTTTCTAATATTATACTTTTATCTTGATTTAGTAAATTCCAGCGCTTTGCTGGCAGCAGACCTGTCCATGCTTGTAATTGGGAAGATGCTGCCAGTGTCACCTCTTTGCTGTAAACACCTGTGGATTAGAAAAGTCTGGCTTAACTTATTACATTGATAAGCACTATTGTGATTAGCCTGATTGATGAAGCCAGATAAGGAAAATATATCCCTTATGTGTTAAACTTGCTTTGAAGGCACTGCTAACTAACCATTGCTGTATTAAACCTTTAACCACACATTGTTCACCTTTAAAGTAAAAGAAGTTTGGACACACCTTCTCATTTGTTTTTCTTTATTTTTTACTACTTTCTACATTGTATGGGTTCCAGTAGCAGACACATCTCTGTATCAACTGTTTAGAGGAGACTGCACGAATCAGATCTTTATGGTCAAATAACTGCTAGGAAACCCACTACTAAGGAAAAGCAACTACCAGAAGAGATTTGTTTGGGCCAAGAAACATGAGATATGGGCATTAGACTGGTAGAAATCAGTGCTTTGGTCTGATGAGTTCAAATTTGAGATCTTTGGTTCCACCCGCTGTATCTTTGTACAACACAGAAAAGGTGAACAGATGGTCTCTACATGCATGGTTCTCACCATGAAGCATGGAGGAGAAGGTGGGATGGTGTGTGGGTGCTTTGCTTGTGACACTGTCGGGGTTTATTCAAAACTAAAGGCACACTGAACCAGCTTGGCTACCACAACATCCTGCAGTGACATGTCATCCTATCCAGTTCGCGTTTAGTGGACCATCATGTATTTTTCAACAGGACAATAACCCCAAGCACGCCTGCAGGCTGTGTAAGGGCTCTTTTAACCAAGAAGGAGAGTGATGGAGTGCAGCGCCAGATGACCTAATGAAGCTCATGGAGAGAATGCCAAGCGTGTGCAATGCGGTAATCAAAGCAAAGGGTGACTATTTTGAAGAGTAAATTATAAAACGTGTTTTGAGTTATTTCACAGTTCTTTGTTTACTAAATAATTACATATGTGTTCATTCATAATTTTGATGAACTATTTTTTGCAGTGATAATCTACTTTGTAAATTGTCATGAAAAAAAAAAAAAAATATATATATATGACAACGATAAAGCGTATTATCCTGCAATGCGAAATTTAGCCATTCTCCCTAAACCGTCTAAACTGTAAAAGATTGCTGGTACTATCCTGCTGCAAAATGTGATTTGCTTAAACCAGCTGACCCCAGAGCAGTCAGAGGGTCAACAGAAACAGATGTCAACCATCAAAGGACATATGGAGAAGCTAATCGCTAAAATTAGATTGTGTTGAGTGTTTCTGTGAGTCAGTCCGAAGAGAACACAGAAGATCTCAACAAACGAACCTTTAATCAAACTCAGACTGTCTTCTGCAAACTGCTGCTGCCTGACATTTAAGTCTTTTTCTTTGTGTGCTGAATAAAAATATTCTGGTGTGCCACCAGAATTAATAATAAATTTAATTAAAATACTTTGTTATTTTTATCTTCCACGTGCCATTTCTATCCATTTAAAAAAGCTATGTGTGCCATATTTGTCAAAGAGTATAATTGCCATTAATTATTGAGTGATTTATGGAACAACAAACACAGAAAGAGAAACCAAAGAGAACAAAAAACAGTTACAGAGCGAGCCCATTGTGAAGTACCCTGTTTTATGAGACATAAAGAAGAGTGAGATTAAGATTATGTCATGCCCAGGGTTAGAGATGGTTTGGAGAATGAATCCAAAGCACACAGGAGTTAAATTTCTAATGAAAATGAAAGATGAAAGAGGAAAGAGAAAATGTTAGGGAAGAAAAGAAAACTGAAATCAAGAAGTCAGAAAGGTAATGGAAGAAAACAGGAGTCAGGACGAGGAAAGAGAGTGGGACAAATAGGAAGATAATGGATGATGAAGAAAATGGAAAATGAAAGGAATACACTGTATAAGAGATGATTACATGTAAGGAAAAGGATAAAAAAAAAAAACAGGAGCTGTACAGTAAAGAGAGAACAGGGCAACAATAAGACAAGGTAGGGGACAGAAAGAAAGGAAAGGATGGGAGAGATAAGGAAAGGAAAAGGGGAGGTTAGAGGAAATGAAAGGGGGGAAAAACAAGGAGGAGACATTTAAAGTGGAGCTGCTCAGCCACAGCTGGAGCTCAGCGAGGAACGAATGGGCTCGATTGAACTCACTGACACGAGTAGTGATTACTAGTTTGAAGTGTTGCTGTTTTTGCAGCTTGGCAGCTAAGCCCAGTGGGCCGAGACCGATCTATGGTCCCAACAAAACACTGCAGAAAACTCGTTTTATTTAAAGTATGTGCTATAAATGCTCGTTGAGCTCTTTGAGCTGGATGGTCTACAGAGGCGATGGACTGAAGTGCCACTCAAACGTGATGTCAGATCAAACAGAGCGGGGCCACAGACATGTCCAGACATGAGATGACATTATTACTGCTGTATTAAGGTTAGATAGCCACCTCTCTGGAGCCCCGATGCCTCTTCTTATTTGTTTTTTAGTCGCTGTGTTTCCATCTGTCCTCTTCTTGCTTTGAATGCATAAATCGTCCTTGTCTTCTTTCATATTGTGCTCAGGAATACTTTAACAGCTGTGTGTGCTGTGTGCATGTTCATCAGAGCAGAACATCAAATAATACCTAGCAATGTGGAAAATAAACAGGCAAGTGAATAGCAGCGTCATCACTCCTGTGTCATAACAGGAGGGAAACGGAGACGAACATAGTGGCTCGATGGCATTTCTTCACAGAAACAAGGTCAGCTTTTGCTGTCAATTGCTTCCACATATTACAAAACAAATCATACATCCAGGCTCTCAAATCTTTTTTTTTCTTCTTAAATTCATATTTTGTAAATGTAATTTTGCGTCCATTCAGTTGCATGTTCTCCACTCAGTCCAACCACCTGTAACTAATCATCCCATCAGCTGCATTCTTTTCTTTGCCAGATTGTCTTTGACGTTCACACAAGCCAAGCTTTCCATCCACTTCACAGTTCTTGTTTATTTTCTTGAACTGCATAGTTTATTTCAATTTATTCTCCAGCTCCTTGTTTGAAATTTAAACTTTAGTCTTAGTTGGTTCCCAGACAGACGAATGGATGAGTGTTTAGGTGATTGTTCGTCCATTTTGTTAAATTGTCCAGTCGATCAGTTTCAGAGACAATCACAGGTCCAAATTTTCACTTTAAATGCATCAAAATAGCTCTGATACCAACAGGTGAATCTTTGACAGCCCCAGCAGTTGCTGGGTCACATATTATCATCTTATCAGGGCTTTTTCTAGCCAACAATCAGATTCTGGGAGGTGGACTACACATGACTTGCAGCAGAGGAAAAACGTGTCAGTGACTCATTGTTTGATGGCTGTTATTTAATCACTTTCATAGAAGTTGATGAGTTTTATAGATCGCGCTGTTGACTGGTCACAATAGAAAGGAGGCTGATTATATAAATTCACAAAGTTAATGTTGACCTTGCAGTCATTCAGATGTTACCGACTAAATTTGAGGATTTTTGTTAAAGAGCAGCGGAGAACTTGAGTAGTTAATGTGCTGTGTTAACCTAAGCTGCCACTTGTAGACACGTTATGTTGAACTTACGACATTGTTTTCTTTTATTGTAGTAATTTTTGTTCTATACAACACCAGAGTGGACATTAAATCAAACAATTGATTTTAATTCCCAGGATTTAGCAAAAGGTTTGAATGAACTTTTCAGGCATTAAAGACATTTTTTATTTTTATACAGTCCTAATATTAAGAGACAAGCTAACTGGAAAAACTAACATATAGGGATTGTTTTTTTCAACACTTGAATTCAGTAACTGGACTTCCTCCCTTGAGATGCTCTGCCAGGTCTTTGTTTCAGCCACGTTCCTCTGCTGCTTGTTTGTGGGTCTCTCTGCTTTCAGTTTTGTCTTCAGTGACTGAAAGGCTGCTCTGCTGGGCTGAGATCAGGTGACCGACTATGGCCATTGAAGAATATCCCATTTCTTTGCCGTGAGAAACTCTCGGGTTGCTTTTGCAGTTTTGCAGCATTTGGCTGAATCTGAGCCGAGAGTATCAGCAGTCACATCATTAATAAACACTCGTGAGTCGGTTCCACTGACAGTGATATCATAACGTTGGCTCCATCGTGTTTGACAGATAATGATGTAGGCTTCGGATCACGAGCTGTTTCTCTTCTTCTCGTTCCCCTCTCCATTATTCTGGTACAAGTTAATCTTGGATTCATGTTTCCAAAGAATGTTTTTATCAGCTGCGCCGGCTCTTTTAAATGTTTTCTGGCAAAGTCTAATCTGGCCTTCCTGTCCTTGAGCATGACCAGTGACAAAAAACAACACTATCATCCCATGCAAATGTGTGTGTCTTGAAAGCAAATAGTGGAGTGTATTTGTACAAATTATTTAACTTTTTCCTTTTTTTTTCTTTCTTTTGATGTGCACTTTGTGTCAAACCTTCTAGACTTATTAAAACCTGCCTAGGACTGAAATTACATATCCCACAAGATGAAGTGACTATGCAGGAGTGACTGAAGTTGCCAAACATCACTTCCTATAAATGTTGAATGCCTGCAGGTCTGTTAACTGCATTAAGAACGAGGTAAAAGATACTGGAGTCAAGATGGTGTGCGTGACAGGTTTTGGAGCTCCCAGGTTGTTTGACAGAGCATTACAATGCATTTGATAACAACAGAGAGACAGCTGGCGATGAGCTTTATAAGCTTGGCATTTACCCAGAATGCTCAAACTGTGAATTTACAGCTCGACAGATGCCACTGCTGGTTGGCGAGACAGTTATTCAATCACTGTTTCAGTGGCGATCGGATGGCTTTTCACAGGTCAAAATGTCCACTTTAAATGCTTCAGGATACCTATGATGCTAATAGCATCTTATCAGGCCAAATATTCTTTTTATTTTGGTCACATATTATCATTTTTTTTTTCATGAGCTGAGCATCAAAAACAGTCCACATACAGTAAAGACAACAAGTCTGCATTTTCCTCCTTTTTCCTCACCATTTCATTAGCAACATTTCTATGAAACCCCAAATTAATAACAAATTATTATTATTTCTTGTTGTTGTTGTTGCTTCTGTTTTTTCATTGTGTGATTAGAACATTATTGGAACATCTCTTAATATCCTGCTGATTTCAGTGTTCCTTCAAATCCTTTGTCTTTTATTAATGCATTGACTCTGCTGGTGTTAAGTGACCTGCTCTTTTAAAAGCGTGCTTTCTGGAAGTCTGTACCCAGGCTCTGTACTGCTGGAAGAACAATGTGATTATGGAGTAACAGGCAGCTTAAATAGAATTTTCTCCTCATGTGATTCAGGAA
>VUQR01005250.1:24282-55913 GCA_015108515.1 Hemichromis elongatus
TTTAATATCCATCTGTGGAGGCTGTGTTTTAAAAGGCTGATTAGAATGCAGTTTCAACCATGAGGAACTTTTTCAGAACATTTTCTTTTATTAAGATTACTTAAAAAAGTGTTTATTAGAGGAAAAAAAGGCCACTTGGTTTGTGTATCAAATAAAAACCTCAGGCATAAAGCCTTTTATGTCTGCTGACAGTGATGACTTGAAAGCATTAGCATCCTCCTTGAATTGCCTTTCATGTCTTAATAATACGACCTTCATCTCAGCTAGCTGGGATAGGGTTTTGCTTTTTCACTGAAGATAAAGTTTTGTTCTCCCGTGTGAGAAAGGGAGGAGGATGATGAGGATGGAAGGTGACTCTAAAATGGCTTGTAGCTTCTTCTTTAGACCTTTAACTCTCAAACACATAAGACCTCAACCCTAAACATAGTCCTAATTCTAACTCTAGGTCGTCATAATATGTAATTTTTGTTTTTATTAAACTGTCCTCTCAGAAACAAAGAAAATAATCTTTTTAACAGCTCCAGATCCAAAAGTACTCACATTTATTTCCCAAAAAGTCTTTTGTCTTTTTAAAATTTGGATTGGGGTTAAGTTGTTAGGCCTCTGAGGGTTAACCTGCATTTCTGGAAGGCACAGTGATTTCTAGAAGTGTTCTTGACGTGCAGTGATTTCCATAACTGTTTTTAATGCGGTGCTCTTGTTAATCAATGGCTATAGCAAAAGAAATAGTGGATCAATAAAAGTCCATAGATAAAGTCTGATAACAACAGACTTAAAAATTATTCCTGTGGCTTATCTACTAACCCTGGTAACAAAACCCCTTCATGCAACATCAAACCACGTAGGCCAAACTGTGATTACTTTATAACTTTGATTTAAAACTATTTAGGTTTCAATCAGATACCTGTTTTCAGCATGTGTTCTTCTGTAATGTACGTAACTATGTCTATGAGGACAGTCAACTGTAAACGGTGATGCTTGTAGATGATCAGACATTAGCTGTGTGCACTTCTCAAGGAAGTTAGAGTAAGTCAACTATCAAAAATATAACTTTTTATAGTTTTGATATTGACATGTACTGATTATCCTAAAATGACACTGTCTTTGCATTCTGCATTTTGATGTAAATTGTGTGTTGTACACTAAAGTGCTACCTGTTTTTGATTGTGGTTATGAACTCTGAGCTCCGTTTTAACAAAGGTTCCAGACTGTGAACCATCAGTATGCAAACATGCATGTGAAATATTTGGGTGAACTATCAGTGGGCAAAAGTGATTCATTTCATGAGCATAAATTACACATTTGCAATGCAAAATATTAAAAAGCAGCCTGTTTCATATGCACAAGTGATCCCTTTCTTGGCTCTTATCTAGAGGCATCAGAAGAAGTCGTGTTTCAGTTTCTGATCTGAACAACACCTTATATATATATACTGGTTCACACATCAGCAGATGCACATCTCTGGCTCATCTTGTTCTTTTTTTCTTGCCTAAGCAGGAAGCAGGCCTATTTTCTTTCCTAACACCTATAGTTTAAACTAAATACATCATATACGAGGTGTATGCACTAACAATCAGTACACAGTGGTCTGGCTAATTTTCAGTTGATTTGTGAAGTTACAGGACAGTTTTCTTATATGTGAACTGCACACTATGTGCATTTTTCAAAAAGTCTAGACTGATTAAACCTGCTGTCTAAGATCTATTTCTCCTCTGCATTTCCTTTTAGCAACCTCACAGCATCGTGCAGCGTCGCCTGCTGGAGGGAAACATCACACGGCTCAGAGGTGATGGCCGGGACCTCAGCACCAGGGTTCGCTCCCCACTAGCTGACACCAAGGACGGACCTGCTGACACCGAGGAAAGGAGCGAGAGCACGGCTGACGACTCCACAGAGGAGAGGGAATCTTTGGAGGAAAGCGAAAGGAGCCTACGGTCGGATGAGGAGGACGACAGCAGTGAGGCCGGAGCCAGACAGACAGCTGAGAAGCCCGAGGGTGGGGAGAGCTCGCCTGTCCTCACTGCTCTCATCATTCAGTGCAAGGTACTGAACCCTGTGTACTCAATCTATGCTCACCAACATTTGGTGCTCTGCTGAAACAAACTGAAAACAAAAGAGGAGACAAAGACCACATTACCCTGCTCCAATGACTCATCATTCAAAGCCTTCATTTACTTTCTTTTTACAACATATCAAAAGCTCTGCAGAACCCACTGAGTCACCGTGATTAAAACAGTCCAACCTGGTCAACACATCTGTTTGCGCCCAAAATGGATTCAGCATATAAAAAAGTGTGCAGGTACTTCAAACTGTGTAGGATAAAATGATGAAGAGAAACACAAAAAAATATATTAAATCTTCAATATATTAAATCTTCAGCAGCAGGTTACCCAAACTTGTGTTTAACCGACATGTTAAGCAACAGATAACTGTCCAACTAGGGCCTAGTTTGTCCACTTGTACCCAACACTGCTCCTTTTAAAGCATAATTTGCAGTCCTAGGTTGAGCCTATGCCACTGTTTAGTTTATAAATTTATACTTGTTTAGTGGTGGGTCTACAGGAGGAAAACTGAGGTTGTCGTGTTGAGAAATCATAACAGTCACTTTTACTGAAATACAGGAAAGACCTAAGAAAACAAGCACAACTAGGTCTAAAACTACCTACATCATTAGCCTAGTGGATAAACTAGATATTACTGTTTTTTAAATTTTTTTACACTGGACAGGAAGTCTGTGCGCAGGCTGCAAATAGGATGTGCATTTGTCTGCAAGGACAACATTTTTAAATAACAACATGACACGTTATTACGTACAGCTGTGGACAGAATTTAACATCAACTCATCTTGGACATAAATTATTATTAGAAGGCATAGCATACATTTTCATTGTATGCTTCACATTTTCATTAACCTTTACTCCTCTAACAACAAGACTTTTCTCTAAAAGGTATTTGGCCTGCCAAAATGGGCTGCAGCAAACTTCAGTCAAATCTTAAGGTGCGGATTTTGGAGCAGGGACGTCTTTCTTGTTTGGCACCCTCTCAGTCCATGGTGATACAACTGTTTCAGCAGTTCCTAGGTTGTTCCTTAACAATTTCCCCTCATTTAAGGGTGACAGTTTGGGCTTTATTCAAGATTTTGGAAAAGTGGTGACAAACCTGAATGACTTGTACATTACCCTTGGAATCTACAGTTGTTTATAAATGGCTTCCTGAGACCATCTCAGCTAATATAAATCTACAATTCTCCTTCTTAGATCTTCACTGAGTTCCTCGGACTTTCCTGTTGTACTGAGTATTAGTAGTAGTAGCTGTATTCAATTATAATCATTAAAGAGACGTTAACAGATGCCAGCCTTGTCAATTTAAAAGGCACTCTAGAACCTTCACCACCACTTATTAAGACATTTAAGCAAGTACATGTGTATATTTGTATACTTTCGACCCTGTGTGGATTAGAGAGAATCCAATATAAATTCAAAGTTGTGCTAGTAACTCAATGATTTCACCCTGGATAAAGAACAGTTCAAAGAAATAATTAAAAGCCCCAAATTACCATGACATTTGCCCTCTTTGGAGATTCATGATCACTACAAAGCTACAGTATTTGAGACACAGAACCAACACTTGAATATTCGTAGAAACTACTATTTAGCCTTTACTAACCGGTTATGAACATCAGCACAGATTATTTATTTTCTATTTCATGTGATAGAAAATATTGTAGTGATATTTTTTATTGTGCTGTTTATTGTGCGTCTGTATCTGAAATACAATGAACTGAGTAGATCATTAAATAGAGCTTTATAACATTAAGCCAAAACAGCCAGTACTGCATAAAGGAATCACTGGTCCTTGAGTTACATCAGCCTCTCCAGAGACTCTCCAGGGTTACTGCCATAGATTTGTCAACCAAAGAAAAATAGAGACATCAAGTAAAAAAAGACATAGAGCTTACGGTCGACATGTCTGGTGAATGAAACCACGTGAAAGTTTCTCTCCATATCTCCTGGTGACACTGTGATCCAAAGGTTGTTATTAAATGTTTATTTACAGTTTTTTATAAACCCAATCTGAACTGCTACCAAGGTTAGGTATTGACCACTAATCAGGTAAAAGCAGCTTACAGGAAGAGAAAAGCTCTGAAGATGGTAGAAACAACACAAATCTGCATGCAGCAACTTTGTTTCTACAATTATATTATATAAATTTTCTGAAACATATTAGGGTTTAACTGTAGTCTGGACTCACATTAAAATGCTCTCTGGGGTCACTGATCACATACAAGGACAAATATTTGCAGAAAGGTCTCATTAAATTAGCAATACTGACTTTTCAGAATATCAGAATTGATGCTGCTGACAAAAAAACAATAAGCACGTGCAGGCATTTTACATTAAAATGATTAATTTAGTCTGTAAATTAATCAAAATGCAAATGAGACTTTAGTTAGCTTAATTGCATCCCTTAATATTGCGTCAAACCCCTTTAGGTGTTGTTTCATTGCAATTACAGGATTTAGCTATGTCATTCAGTTTAATAACCAATGACTGATTTGATGGTATTCTTGATAACATATTGCTGTATATTCAAAAACTCATCTCTCATCTTTCTGTTTGTTTAAAAGTCACATGTAAACTAACTGATGAACAATAAACTGGAAACATTTCTTAATGAGAGACGAAAAGCGTCAAGGCTAGGATAAGAAAATACTCCCTCCACTATGAATCACTCACAACTGGATCCAGATGAGTATGTGTACTGTGCCGTACACACTAGTCTTGTTATTTCTTTGTATTTTGCTGGGAAACCTGGAAATGCATGCAGCATTTTTTTTTTAAATGTGCAAACAAGAAAAGAAATATAGAATATAAGACAAAAACAGATTTTGTGCAAATATAATGAGTTTTGGGATCCATTATCATGATGAAAAATGATTGCCAATCAGATGTTTTCCAGTTTGAATTGCAGGGTGAATCAAAACCTGATGGCATTTTTCTGTGTTCATAATTACATCAGTTTTTTGGTAATATTGTCCAACATCACTAAAAATCAAAACATAAAATTGATTCTTTCCTAAGCTTCTTAAATGTATATACCCCTGTACAACAACTGTTTATTCCTTGAGTTTAGTACATTTTTTTAAATTCTTTTTTAGTCCAGGTAAAATTAATCTGGTCAGGTACAAGAACTGGACTGAAAATTAGTGAAAGACCCTCAGAAAGCCTGAAGAACTATTGCTCAAGACCACTTAAAGAAATTACAAGAAAGTCTTGCTTGTTTATTTACAAAACATAAAGAAAGAAGGGCTTCTCAAAACTTTTAAACTGTCTTCTAGCTTAAGTGCCATAGCCATCATAGACTGGAAACCACTGAAAGACACAGTAACACACTATGGCATTTATTGTTCTTTTAAGTTAAATTGTAGTAAGACATGTACCAGAATATTTCATATTTGTCTATAACCATGGGCTTGATACTATAATATTTTGCCCTTTTGAATTTGAATTTGAGAGAATTGCAGCCATGCATAACACCAAGGACAGAACCGCATTTTATCCTTTGAAAATTATAGATACAGAGATCAAACAGGTTTTCATCCCTGTGGAGTTTAAAGAATATCACACAGTTACTGTAAGTCCATTTTTTCGGTGGATTCAGCATTTTCACCCAGTGTGGGTTTGCTGGGTTTTATCATCAACTTATTAAATGCAAAGTGTTCTTCAGTTACTTGTTTGGCTGCTATTTTTAAACCTCAGGGATAGGGAGGGATTATTGCACCACCGGGCCTGAGACAAAAGAGCAGGTTTGTGGGTCTGCTGATAAGTCAGCCAGGACAAAGAAGTCTTGCTCAGTCAGCTCTGTCTGCACAGACTGAGAGGGATCAAAACAAGGTAAATGGAAAATCAACGTGTTTACTTCCAAGTGGGGAAATATCCTCAGGTCAAGTAGATAAGGTATTGATTTATAAAGAAGATGATGAGCAGAGAAGGACAAGCAGACACTAGATGTTTGAAAATATGTCTAATATCTAAAACAGAAAGACTCTCTTTTCATGCCATTAAAATTCTCCTTATTTATACAATAAATTAAAAAAAGGGAAGATTTTATGTTCCTGTCAACTCGTAATGAGTATTTTTAGTTTATTTTTATGTAAAACATCAGCAAATTATAGAAACTAAACATCCAAGTGTTTTTAAATGCCTTTTTTTTGTCAAGCTAAGATCCTAGATTCGTAAGAAAGATGAAACAGATGACTTTTTCAGATTGTTGATGACTACTTACTGGAGGTTTCTGCTACTGAAGCTTAAGTTGATCTGAAAGTAAACCTGTTTATAAATAGACTGAGAATCTGAGATATATATCTGCATCTTACGGTGGAAAAAAAAACCTAATGATGCTCAACTATGGGGGTGGTGCCAGCACATTGCCATGCATGCAGAGCTGCCATATGTTCTGTATGTACCTAATTATTCCAGCACTTTGCTTTCTAACCACAAACATGGACATGTTGCATGAAATCACCTTAGAGGATACTGAATGGGAAGAGGCCTTTGCACACAGCAGTTACAATAAACCATTACAATCTGTTGCGCAAAAGATGAAACATGTCTTTGTGACACCCTGCAGGCAGCAGAGCACCCGTGAGATAAAGAAAAGTACAAATGTCAGTGGAAACTAGGCCAAAAGATGCCTGCTTGCATTGCTACTGTAAAACTCTGGCTTTAAAATCAGATCAGAAAATGTCCTTAAATGGCCTTTTGGTGGGTATAGGATGCAACTTAGTTCATATAAATCTATGTGATAAATACAAATCTATCGCCAGGAAAGTTAGGTTAGCATATATACTACAAGAAAATAAAAAGTGGTGAGTTCATACCAAAAATTATGAAAGGCAAAAACAAACTATTATTAAAACAATAATAACAAAAGACTGTGACAGGTGTTTTTAGGAGAATTTCTGAAGTTCAGACGTATATATAAAAATTTCATATATTATATGTATAAACATTTATACATATAATCTTTAAACATGTTTCCTCCATGTAATGTTAACTGAACTAAATACAAAACTATTGCCTAGAGAGTTAGATTAGGATAAATATTAGAATAAAATTAAAAGTGATGATATCACACAAAATTATAGGGCAATAACAAATTACTATTAAAATGGACAATAAGAGATATTCTTAGGAGAATTTCTTAACTCTGGACCTAATTTAGCCACTTCAGCCCAAAATTATTAGTAGTTTACAAGCTAACATAACTGAAATATTACAGTACTTAAAGTGGACTACAAGCAGCTGAGCAAAGATGAGATAAGACAGCATGTCAATGTTAATTAGGGCAAACCTCACATTAGCATGTACCGCTTAGTAATGAAATTTCAGGACAAAATTTGAGGATTAAAAGACTAAATTGATACATTGGAAATTCACTCATTTGCATTTTTGTTGGGCTCACAGTAACATGATATTTTTCATATTTTATTTTTGAATGTATAAACATTTATGCTGGCTGACCCAAGCTAATGGTTTCTTCCTTTGTATTGTTAGCTAAGCTAGCTACAATTAAGCTACATTAGCTTTTTTTTTTTTAACTACTGGCAAAAAGTAAGTCTATTAAATTTTTTTCCCTCCTGAATTTTCCACTATATACTTTAAATGGTATTATTGCAAAGTAGCCCCTGAGTACTTAAATGGTAAATGTAATGTTACAGAGAGAGGTTTCACAGTGTTGAGGTGCACAATGCATAAAAGAAAGAGTGCCAAACTTCCTGTGGCATTAATATCAACACAAAAAAATGTGCTGGCAACTTCTTGACATGGGTTTCCATCGTCAGGCAGCACATGCAGGTGCAATGTATAGGAGATCCAGTGCTCTTGTCTATATAGTGTAACTGTTTGCACTAAGTACCGCAGCAATTTCTTAATGTTGTAAACCTGTTCAACATTTGGCAAAAGAACCCTTTCTGATTATGATTTTCTGAAAGGATAGAATGACACAATATGTTTTTAACCATCTTAAAGCATTGGAGCAACAGCTGGAGCAATTAGGGTCAAATGATTTCATTTCCTAAGTTGGGAAGTTGTCTTTCTGACTTTGGTGGGTCCATGTCCTGTTAAAGTGGCATATGTATAGAAAACGAAGTCTTGAGGGTAATCACTTTTTTTTTTTTTTATTCCGAGGAAAAAGTATTTACTTTCATTTTATCATAATTTTTGGTCTCCACCAAAACTGGTATGGATATATCTTTAGCGGCTACAGTTTCTTGTTGCTTTTGATCAAAAACAATGCACTGAAGGCAGCAACACTGACTTAACTACGGAGCCGGGCAAGTGACATGGGAAAAAAAAAAAGAGTTTTGCGAGATCTCGCAAAAGTTTTGCGAGATCCCGAGTTACTTTTGCGAGTGCTCGCAAAAACGGGATCTCGCAAAAGTTCATCTTATTTATTTTTTTTCTCCCATGTCCCCTGCGGGGCTCCGTACTTAACAGCTTTTTGGAGCTGGAAAATGCATCACTTATATAGCTCAAGATCAAATGTTTTAATATTGTAAAATCAACTGTCGATTATTCCCCGAATCACATCACATACTTTGCTCTCGACACAGAGAGTTGTTTGCCCAATGTGTTAAATCTGCACTTCATGCATGTTTCTAAAATATCAAAGTCCAAACTAAAGAACCGAGATCTTTTGTCAGCAATTTGAGTCTAATATAGAGCTAATCGTTAACACCTCAAGGCCTGTAATAGAGGTCATGAAGCATAATCTAGTTGGTTTATTTTTAACTGTATGAAAAAGCCAAACGCCTGCAGCAATAGAAAGTCAGTACAGATCAAGCTAATCAGACAAAATAGCATCTGTCTCCAAAAAACAAGAGTCGAGTTGAAAATACTCCACTCCTGGGATATCTGTTTTGTTTGCACAACTCAACCCTTGGCAGTCGTAAGTATATGGCCGCTAAAAGGATTTGTTCGAAACAGGAGAGATCAGTGTTCTTTATATGCTCCTCATAGTTAATGTGCTAATGTGCTGTTCATGTGGCTGGTTGGTTTCCTTGCATGTACTGGTCCCAAAATGAAGCAGTAAAAAATAACACTGTGACACCCAAAATCACCCCTCTGTCTTTCCACAGTGCTGCGAGACTGAAGTTAAGGCATCCATCAACACCGGCAGCCAACACAACCATATTTCCACCTCCTGCTGTCAGAGGCTGGGGTAAGAAAACCCGGCTCTAAACACCCACTGCCCATGCACTTAATATTAGAATCTTAATTTTATTTGAGAGACACATGAACTCAGTACAGATAGTGAAGTGATTAAAAAAGTAACCAAGGATAGAAGAAAGGACAATTCAAAGAAGAAGTGGATTTAAATAAATGAGCTTTAAAGAGAAATCTGATTGACAACATAAAGCTCTCAAGTTTCTCAAGATTGTTAAAAATGTGATGTTAATGTTGTCTTTAAACTTTCAAATTTAAAATAAAGATCTTTTTTCAGTGGCTGTGCACGAGGGATATGCCTGGTAGCTATTTTGTAATTTTCCTTGAGAAAAAGAAAATCACTTCTATGCTGATTCTAAAGTGAGGAGACAGTTTTAAGACAAAGTTAAAATGTATTCCTACAAATATTGTGCAGCTATTTACACCATGAGTTTGCCAAATGTGGATAAAGTTCAGGTCAATACCCACATGCCTGTGCAGGATGTGGTTAGCGCAGAGAGACGGTGCCCGACTAAATAAAAACAAAAAACACATACTCAAATTCTTTTGTTGGACCATCTTTAGCTTAAATGACGGCATCATTCTCCATGGGATTGCTTTAATGGGCTTTTTAAATGTCACAACATTTATTTCTGTTCAGAGTTTGATTAATTTTTCACTAAGCTCTTGCATTAATAATGGGAGAGTTGGACCTCAATGCAAAGACTTCTCCATCACATCCCAAAGACTCTCGGTGAGGTTATGGTCCAAACTCTGTGGTGGCCAATCCGTACTCCTTGATCCATTCATTCATAATTGGAGCCGGGTGAATTCTTAAATTATTATCTTGGAATAAGGAAAGGAAAAAATAAGTTGATGAAAGAGCATGGTCATACATTTATTCAGGTAGTTAGATCACTGAACCTAAACCCGATCAACTGAACTAACCTCAGATCATAACACTGCTCCCACAGGCTTGTTCATTAAGTGCTAGGCATGATAGGAGCATCATGTCATTAACTTCTCTTCTTTCCCTGATGAGCCAATCACTCTGGAACAGGGTAAATGTTATGTTCCCTAAGAATCTGAAGCCCCTTTTTCTGATTAGCCTCACTGATGAGAGATTTTCTTAAGGCTACACATTTTAGTCCCAATCCTCAGACTTGTCTTTGCATTACACATGTGGAAATCGTCTTCCATTGATTTGAAACACAACTGTTAGTGCTCCTCTTGATTGTATGTATTGGAATTATATTTGTGTCAAATGCTATGTGATCGCTGCTAAAATGTAATATTGTACAACAGACTAAGTGAACAGGAGTACAGAGGCTACACAGCTTGCCTCTGAATCCTCTCGATTTGAAGATTTTTTTCAGCATTAAAGTAATTCAGTGATAGTTTTCTGTACTTCCACTGCTACACACCAAAAAAAGGTTCTGATTGTTAAATTGGCTTCATTTTCATATATAGCAAAGTATAGCATACAGTTAAAAGTATAGTATAGGTTTTAATAATGACATGGACAGTTTTAGTGGTTTCTGTAATCTTCTCAATCTTTTTCTTTGCTTGATGCAGGCCAAGACTTTGACCCTTCTGAAACAGGGTACCAGCTTTTCCAACACAGTTGTTTAAGAAAGCAGAAGCTTATCACTCCATCAGTGAGGGTTTAATAACCTGTTGCTCAAAGAAACACATTAATCACTGCAGCGATTACCCAATGGAAGCCGTTCATTATCTACTGCAGAGCCGTGTTGGCTTGAACAGACGTCATCTTGCTTATTTTGTTCTTGTTTATGAGATGGATAGTTGCTCCCACTTGCAGTCACTCATGGCTGTATTTTTGTGGGGGGAGCAGGGCTTAATTATCCAGTCAACTAGTTGGATATTTGTTAACATCTAAATTTGAAATCTGATCTGAAGTTAGCTGATTAAAAGTTAAATCTGCTCCTCTGTTTCTTTTCATGATCCTAGTTAATAAAATCCAAGCAGCACCTACTTCTGATTGACATTTTAATAAAAATCAGGTGCACTTTGTTTTTGTGAGGTGAAACTGCTATAGGTAGGTGGACTGACATAAAACACCTACGAATTCTTTTTTTGGACTGATGAAGATATTCTTTATTGTTGTCGTGTGTATGTGTGTTTTGTATGTGTGTGTGTGTGTGTTGCTAGACTGGTGCCCAGACAGGCCAGTTCACCATGCGATGTGAACAGCTCAGTGACGGAGCTGCAGCTGCAGCTGGGCACACAGAGAGTCCAGTGTTCAGCTTACATTAAAGGTAAAAATGTCACAGTGAAATAATGAAGTGTTTTCTTAGTGTAGCTTTATATTTAACATACAGACTGACATGAATCCTAACTTTGTTCCTAACTTTGCCGTTGTCGCAAAGTAGTTTGCATGGAAAACATGCCTGCAAACACCTGTCACTTCCTGTTTGAGCTGTGGAGAAACTTTCAAAGTAAATGTAAAAGTTGTGTATTACCAGTGTACCCAAGATTTTTCTAAAGGTGCAGTTTTTACATTTCAGGTTTACATCTAACGGTTTCACGACTACTTGAAGAAAGGTTTTTTGCAGACAAGTTGGCTATTTGTTAACTTATGAGCGAATGCACGAACCTGCTAGCAACTAAAGTTAATTACAAGGAGGTTTTCAGTTCATAACTGTATTCATCTTTTTGTAACAAATTTCCCACAAGTAATCTCCAGCAATTACTCACCGATCTGATTACCTGTGGTTATCCAACACGTTCTCACTCCCTAAGCGTAATATTTTACGCTAGGTGACAAAATGTCAACATTTTACGCTTTCGGGCACCCAACACGTTCCTAAATGACGAGATCGGAAAAATGAAAAAACATGAGAACCGTTTGGACTCAATCTACACATGTTCATTCATTTTCTTCACATCGCTTTGGAAAACACGATTTTACGTCATTAAACTGTTGGTTAAGGTTAGGAATAAGGTTATGGGTAGGTTTAGGGCTGGAATACATGGCTGGGACGTCTATTACCGCGGGACCGTCATTCGACTGGATTTCTTCCATAACCCGGTGCGTCCTATAAGAACGCGTAAGGTCACCTTTCACGTTCCCCTGGAATGCCTCAGGACGTGACAAAACGTCGGTATGATATGCTTCGGGAGTGAGAACGGGTTCGGTTATCAGAAGGGCACTGACTCATCTCTAGGCAAGTGCAAGTGAAACTTTAGCACTCACCCGCTGGTTGGGAAATTCCCATGGGTGGTCGCCAACTGGTCTCTAAAACTGTGTGACTGGGGTCACTTAAATAAACACTGGTACAAGCCTAACCTTCTGCTAAGTAGTAGTAATAAGTAGTAACTAAGTAGTAGTTACTTTTAATCTGTTTTTTTATTTAAACGGCTCAGAGGTGGTTTTAGTTGTATTTTGTTACCTTTGGACAGAGCTAGGCTAAATCTAAAACTAAAAATGTTGCTTTCAACATGAAGCTAGCAGTCTTCTCATATGAGACCCTGCTAAGAACTATAATCTTTTTTCTAAATGTTGAAATGTTCCTTTATTAAAGAGCCCTTAAATCATGCAGTTGCCCTTACGTTACTTTATCTTTCCCTTACTGGGAAAACATTCAGTTCTCACACAGACAAAAAAAACCAAAACCAAAACATGCTTGCTGTTATTACTGTATTTTTTGTGGACTGCTCTTCACTGACTCTAAATCCCTCATACCTGCATCCAGGGTTCTTCGTAGGCATTAAATTCTCACATTGCCACCACCCACACAAGTACATATGCTTAACAGTGCTCATTAACACATGGATGAATATGGAGTGTGCTGATGACTTAACCTGGATTCAGGCTAATGGATGCACTTTCATATGAAGTGTTAAGAAATGGAGGCAGCTTACAAAATGAACTGAAATACAGTTTATGTATTTCTCTTCCCTCTGCCCTTATCTGTTCCCTCCTTTTTCCCTTTCAGAGGACGAGGCTTTCGAGCTGTGCCTGGGTCTGCAGACACTTTTGGAACTTAAAGTAAGATCCTCATTTCATTTTCTCATAATTTGTGAGCCTTATCTCGTCTTTTGATGTGTGCGTGGGCTTTTACAGACTCAGCTAAGCTGTAATGGTTATAAAGCTTTAAATAACCAAAAAGGGAAAAAGAAGAAATACTCATATAAAACTAAACATGTAAAGGGGAAATATGCCGGTTCTTATCGCATAAGGGTCGTGTTGTTTTTAAAGCACGGCATTTAATTGGGCGCCCGCTGCGCAGATAAATCCCACATGAGGAGATTCTGGACACTCTGTGATGTGAAATGTTTAATATTCACATTTAAAATATGACATCTAAATCCAATCACAAAACAAGCTGGCAGTTTGAAAGTAGTCCGTTTATTCAGCATTACATAATCAGGCAACTAGTTATCTCCTGGAAGATCTAATTAAAGTAAGACTTCAGGGTGTGAAAAGAACATGAGCTCCAATTTTGTAGAGCAGCCCTGAAGGACTTCGTGAGGTAAGATGAACATTTTAGCTCCAAGCTCTTTCTAGTGTTTAGCTTTCCCTGCAAATATTCATAAGCAGTGTTAGTAATTGTGATTAATGACCTGCACCAGCACAACTTTAATATAAAAGCTGCTTAACAGAAGGACAGAAGAATAAAACATCCCTGCTTTCATAAATCAATGTCCCAAGTCTTTTTCTTTGGGGTTGCCCTCCAGGTCTATTTTTGACCGAAGTCATATCACAAATAGAGTAAATCTGTGCCCAAAATGTGGCTTCCTGGGTTACTTTTAGCTGAATTTCATTTGTTGAACCCAGTAACAGAAAAAAAGTATAGTCCCTGACAAGTTGGCGAGTGGTTGCAACTGCCGGCAACCTCCAGCAACAATTTGTCAACTGGTTGGGGAATAAGCATTGTTTCTAAAGTGACCAGTGGTTGCCATGGGGTTCCAAGCTAGTCTCCAAGACACAATACCAAAAACTGGTTTATAGGGAGAGGGAAGGAACCTACAGCTGCTTTTTACAGAAGCTGATTATTTTGGATATGAATCAAAGCTACTCCAACAGAATTAAAGAATAAACACAATTTTCCTTCTTAGATTATTAAATTGAAATATATTTGGAGGTATTAAATGCAATAAACTATCCAGCTTTTCGTAAGTGCTGTGAAATGAGATTGGTAACCTGTGATTAAATATTTAGAGTACTGATTATGTCTCCCCATGTGACTCCTCTCATAGTGCTGTTTGGATCTGAGCAGTCAGGTCCTGAAGCTGCAGGGCTGCGGCGAGGATCTGCCCTTCCTGAACCCCTTGACCGACAGCCAGTGCCAACATGACACCAACGAGAACCTGTGAGCCCGACCCGGCAGCAGCGGCCACCTCCTCCTAAGTCAATTTGGTTGCAGCGATGCGGTGCAATGCTGTTCGTGTCTGGGCTGTGAGGTCACCGTGTCTCTCACTGCTAGAACGTGGACGAGCATTCGACTCAGTTGTGCTTGAGTTTACATCTTTGTGTCGGTAGAATTAAGAAATTCACCATGATTATCTCGTATATAAAATTAGTCTAGTAAACAAAGGAAAATCCAATCTTGTAAGTTTAATCATTCTTTGTTATTAGACTATATATTCAAACCAATTTGTCTGCTGAGCTGCTCAAATACACCAATGCACTAAAAGGGAAAACCATAATAATCCTTAAACTGATTTTTTGTGGAATATTTTGTGATTTAACTATAAAAAAAATACTTTGTGTGAATGAAAAACAAGTTAATTGCGAAGTTAAACAATTTCACTTAAGATATTCTCAAAGGAATAATTTTGTATTTGGAAGCAACATTAACAACATTAGCCTATCAGCACCATTAAAGGTCACTATTTAACATATTACAGCTAATTTCTGAAGACCATACCAACACTAAATGTACAAAATAAAAGTTATACGTAATATGAAGACTGACAAAAACTAATATGAGCATATAAAAGTTTTTAATGTTTTTTAATAGATGAAACCAAACTCCTAATCGAACCTAGGATATCTAAATTTCATCTAGCAAATACTTTAGCAGCTGACCCAAAACATTAGTCATGCTCTAGTGTTTATCAGCTATGTGTGTCGACCACTTACTTGTAAAGCTATCTCCAATCCACTTAGATAGGTGTCTACCATTTACACCACTTGTGATTTTTAGCTAACAACATCAAACTATTCTTTCATTTTCTAATAAATTTGGCAAAATAATGATTGTGTTTTTTGATCACTCCAAGTTTTAGCCCTTTATATATAACTTTCTCGTATTTCAATTATTTTGCCTGGCAACTTTTAGCTAGCTACTCTGTTTTCACTCTTTAGCCATGATCGTACCAACTGTTCATTCATAGCTGTGGCTAGCAGCTGATTTTTTGTCTAGACAATTATCTGTTGCTTTAGCTATCACACCATGGGCCCAACAGCTTTGACCTGCTTTAACTTTAATTTACGTGTCCGTGATTTAAGTTGTCATATTAACTCTATGCTATTTCCAGCCTAACTTTCTTTACATTACCTGAATATTTGTTTTGATATCGGTAATTTTACCTGGTTATGTGTAATTTAAAGCCATTGACTTTGAATTGTTATGTATCTGTTTCAGGTATTATCAATTTGTTTTATCAGTTTTGCTAACAAATATTCTCAGCTGTGCACAAAAACAATATTTCCATTGTTATCGTAACTGTCTGCAACTACAAAAAAAAGAAAATTCCTGTAGCAAACAGTTTCTGATGCATAAACAGCAATTAAAGAGCATAATGTTTTCCCCCAAATCCTCCTCCAACAAAACTCTCACCTACAAGGGGAAAGCCCCAGCTCCCTCAGTGATATAATAATTTAAGTATATCTAGCTGATTTGAATGGTTACTGAACCATAGTCTTTCAAAAGACACAAACAGTTTAACATGTTCAAGAGATAAGCTGCTAATCCACAGCTGTATCTACATTGTTTCCCTCCATCTATCCCTAATTTTTACCCAGCTGTTTGTTCATTATTATTAATGAACAGTTTCCAATAGTTACTCATGTATTCAGCAAAGTACACAACTTTTTCCACTTATTTTTAATCTTTATCACTCTTTAAACTATACTGGATGATATCGCTTTATTTATTCAGATTATCTTGTGTGCAACAAGAGTCTCAAGCTAACAAAGGTCCTCTCCTATCTTACCTCCTACCCCTGGAATCAGTGGATTTAACATATTGCCTTAACATGTTCATTAGTGAAGCTTTAATTGGTGCTGGAAGGCTTCTTTTTCTCACCTTTGGACCAAGCCAGGCTGGATTTTTTAAACCAACATTTCCTGGCTGTAGCCTTATATTTATCAGACAGAGTGGTGTCAGTCATCTCACTGTCATCATTATGCTGTATGAAGCTGTATTAAGCACATTTCCCAAACTACATTTGAGACACGACAGGCCTCACATAAAAACAAAGAGACTCATCAAGCCATTTGTTAAAAGAAGATGTTGAGAAGCTTAGAAGTCTAGTGTAATTAAGTGTGGATCAGGCTACCTCCTTAAAAGACTCGGACTGGTTCTCATAGAGAAATTCAAGAGATCTAAGAAAATATTTCTTAAGTAGATATATTTAGCTTTGTAAAGTCCCTTCATTCTTTTTTTCCCTCATAAAGAGACTGATTTGGTTATGTTTTCCAAGAGCACACTTTCCAGCCCATCCCGATGGCCTAGACTGAGTTACGGTAGTTCCCTATAAATCCCCTCATATAAAAATAGACTTAAGGCCAACTGGTTAAATATATCAAGAGTCAGAAATATCAAAACATTCCATCTGCATGACTTTGTAAAGTTCTGCCTTTGTATAAGTCTGCATGTTTATGTACTAGTCTGATTGTGTCATGTTGAAAGTCTGAAGGTGCTGGATGTGTGTGTGTGTTATAAGCCCAGCAGGGTTTTCTGCCATCTTTTAACAGCAGCTCCTGTTTCACGTGGGAAAAAAAGTAGATCATCGTCCCCAAACCGCTACAGCGAGCTCTGGTCAGAACAAGCTGCCAAAAGCCGACCCCCGCTGCCTTCCCTTTCTGACTCTTTCAGGAGATTTTAACCACTCGGCTAAGGCTGCACTTGTGCCAAGGCACTTCTTCAAGCTTATCTTCATTTAGACAACTGATCTTCTTTGTGTACTTGCCACCATTTTTTTGGCTGATGTTATTCACTCTTGATGCCTCATGTTTGCTGATTTGCCTCCCCACTACAGTGCCACCTGCCTCTCTTGTATGTGTTTTCATAGTGTGGAGAGTGAGGAAACTGCCTGAGATGTGCTCACCGAAAGCACCATCATGCTCTGCTTTAACAACACCTGAGCCGCGCCATGCTTTTTGACTGTGCTACAGCAATCATCTAGCCTACTCTTGGCGGTCATGAATGTGCAGATTGGAAATATTTGTTTCTATTTGTTGTATTAGTGACCTTCTTATGACGTATGAGAGGAATTGATGTATGACAGAAATTTATTTTTGGTGTTTTTCTTCTTCTGGACAGTATTTTCTCTGCCTAATAAAGTATGTATTCTGGCTAGCTCTGCATTCATAACTTTATGACAAGTAGACACAACACAGAGGAAAAATGGAGCATAGGGGGAAAAATTTATAACCTCTAAACTCTGTCGGCATGGGGTGAATCAGCAGACTAGCTGTGGGAGGACTCCACTAGACAGACCAGCCTGAACATTGATTCCCATGTACTGCCGTAGCTAGACTCCTGTGTATGTGCCCTTCACTGGTACATTTTGCTATATAAAGAAGCATGTCAAGTCAGAATAGAGGAAGCAGATGTTCCCACAGCACCACGGGCCTTTGACAGTTGATTGGCCTGAGCATTGAAGGTTCCCATCTTGCGGTACTGCCCTTTTTTTCCATGACAGAGACCCAAGCCAATTCCCATTGAATATGTAATAAGAGCAAGTCCTTTTAGTTCTATAGCACACGACTAAACATCTCAAGTTTAAAGAAAACCAGAGGAAAGATGGAAGTCTTTATATCTGAACTGAGAGCTGTGTCTGGTGTTAATCATTTCTTTTAGACATTCTTTCAAAGGAACACACCATGAACCAATCTTTTACAGTAAATTACATCTAAGCATTATTAAAATGACAGAATTATTAAAAACGTTTGTTTAAAATGTAATTATTAAACATGTTAATGTTGTGTTTTTTTATATGCTATATAACAGTAGCTCTCGAATGTATACCATAGGCCAAGTCAGATATACATATAATATAAAGTGGAGTGAAGAAAGTATTTGCAACTTCCTCATTTCTTAATTTGTTGCACATTTGTCACACTTTTGGGAAAGCTGGACTCTTTTGAAAAAGTCCTATTACATCAGGAGTAAAACTAACAAAACTTTGCTGCTTCGGGACGATTTGCACTACTGATGCACTGAAGTTTAAGCTCACTTGGTTAGACCAAGTCCATGTCAGAATGGCTCAGAAACAAAATTAAGGGTTTGGAGTGGCCAAGACCAAACGTAAATCTGATTGACATGTTTTGGCATGACACACACACACACACTGCACTGTACAACAGCACAAAAGCAATTAATACTCAGCATGGAAAAAAAAATGTATCTACATTCCTAGCCTCACCTATGGGATCACAGTTAGCCTGGGCTTTTATTTCATTTAAGAATAAAATGAGGAGCTCAGTCATTCAGAAAGGGTTCAGAGTAAAGCTGCTTCTCCTCTACATGGAAAGAAGCTAAGATGGTTCAGGCATCTGACTAGGATGCCTGCTGGGTGTTTTGAACATGTACTACTGGGAGGAAGGTTATACTCAGGACATGCTGGGAAGATTATATACCTCAGCTGGCTTGGGAATGCCTTGGTGTTCCCCAAAGGAGCTTGAGGAGGTGACTGGGAAGGTGAACATCTCTGCTTAGAGTGCTACCTCTGTGACCTGACCAGATACACAGCAGATAATGGATGGATGGACGGATGGATGGATAGATAGATGGATAGATGGATGGATGTTAATGAGGTTGTGTTGTGGGGCAGGTCTACATGTGCCTTGGCATTTATTATTGCAAGACACAAATCATGAGCACATTATTGTAAAAGTACTTTATAGACTCTTACTGATCAATGTGGAGGCAACTTTTATATCCTAAAAAGCTTTTTCTTAAAAGCTTGTGTTTAAGGTTACCAGCTGTCCAGTTGCATAGTAGACCACAACTACTACGGACCACCATGTAAGGAGAAGAGAAACTGTTGTTAAAGGCTCTAAGCCCAAACGTACTCATGTTAACATGGTGCTACATTAGAAGCTGCATAGAGCTTGGCTTTATTCTTTAGACTGTTGTAAGTGAGCCAAACCCTTTTCTAGGCTGTGTATCACAATGGCTATGGGACATGGTACATGCTAGAGCATCTTACTGCAAAGAAAAAGAAAAAAAAAAAGCTTGGTGCCTAAATCATCCACAGGTGTGCCTCGAAAAATGTTTTAAGGATCATCTTGGGTTCATCTCATCCTATTCGTTACACACACACAGAAGCGGAGAAGCCTTCATAGTCATTGCATAACTGAGTGTAATAAAAAAAAAAAAAACTTCCTAAATATTAATCCAGCTAAATGCTTTGGCTTTCATGACAGTTTTTTAGTTTTCGCTCCTTACATGTTTTTTCTTACAGATGAAGGACAGGGTTCAAAATATGGACTAGCTCTGTGTCTTCCTCAAATAAGAGGTAGATGCAGAAGAAGAACTGATAGAAAGAGGCTACAGAGGGAGCCTGAGGGCCAGCTGCAGGCAAGCAGCGGAGGGCTGGTGCAGGAACTGATGGCCTCCAGTAGCACTGTGAATGTCTTTTTTTGACCAGCATATGTCCTTCAGTGTCCATTTTAAACAAATATCTAGGACTGCATTTTTACATTTGTGCAATAGCTCTAGAACCATCCTATCTCAGAGTGATGACTCAAAACTAGTTCATGCATTTATTACTTCTTGTCTGGACTACAAGTAATAAATGAAATGAAATAGTAATTCATTATTATCAGGATGTCCTAAAAACTTGCAGAAAAGCCTTCAGTTGATCCAAAATGCTGCAGCGAGAGTACTGACAGGGACTGGAAAGAGAGTGCATCTTTCTCCCAATAACGGTGTTTCTTCTTTGTTCATGTTCCCTGTTAAAACCAGAATTGAATTTAACCCTTTACTGTACACGTTTTTATAGTTCAAACTAAAAATTACTTGACCTCACCACTTTGTTTTTTGTCGATAAAATGGCCCAACTTTATATTTCAGACACCCCTTCCCAAAATAGTTTTTGTTGCCTAGGGGCAACATTGTGCAGCAATGATACAAGAAAGTGATCAATTCATAAATCATAAGGCAACTGTTACAGAGCAACAAAAACATAGTAAAATCTTACAAAAATGTCAACAATTTTCCTTCCCACTATCGCCAACACGCTTGCTCATAGGGGGTCATATGGTTGTTGGGGTTTTCTCCATTTTCTTTGTATTATTGTAGGTTGATTTGGTGCTATATAAATAAATTTGAATCAAACTGGACTCTGGTGTTAGTTTCCTGGTCTTTGTGCACCTGCTGTTGAAGGCAAGTGTCAAGTATGCCTTTAAATTTTCGCATCTATCCCTTTGTTATAACTAAGAAACAAAGACCCTGCATGTTACATAAGTCAGTGTGACAAGGACAGGAAAAAACAGCATCATGTAAAAGAAACTAATGGCACCTGGGAAACCTAGAGGTGCACAGCCCAGTTTTTGTTCAGGGTCACATCTGCGTTAGGTGGGTGCCTCATTTCTGGCTGTTTTCCCACAAAGCAAATTGTGAGAGCTGTCACACGAAGCTTTATTTTTGTTACGCTTCGTGTGACAGCTCCTCGCCCCACTAAGCCGGGGAACACGGTTGAGGGAAAGGACATTACAGGAACACAAAATTACTACGAACCTTGTTAGAGAAAACCTCCCTCAGTGTCCACCCCCTCCCCTGTTTTGAGTCAGTTTGCACACCACATCCTGTCAACACTAAGCTGCTAACACCTCCGTTAGGAAAGTACCACAAGTCAAGTATTGTTACCGAAAAGGCAATGCAGTGTCTCAAGTGCAGCAGATGCTTAGAACATAAACCACAAACCGATCATTGGCTCATGGTAGAGAGGACACATCAAAGGGGCTGTTCTGACTTTATGTTCGTTAAGTTAAGCTTTATGCAGCTGTGAATCTGCCAGCAGCAGAAGTGCTGCATAAAACAATGTCTCATCCTCCCATACAATATGCATATTTACCATTCAGAGGGCAGCTCTCGACTGGAGATTACAGCAGAGGGGGCGCACCAATCTGAACAAGAGAATGACTAACATAAATCTCCACCCAGAGGACCGAAAGCACACATATAATAACAAAGTGTTTCAAAGTGGTCGCTCGCTATTCATCACCAGTGAATTCTCTGAGGCTCTAAAGCCATCATAAACTTACAGTAACTACTCTTTTAGCTCACCCATCTCTGTAATTGCTTTGATAGAAATTTACTGTAAAGTGAGCTCAGGTGTAGGATCAGCACACATACAGTAACAACAGATAAATCTCTGCCTGCTTCCAGCAATAACTGCAGAGATGTGATTAAACAGATAAACCAAGTTTAACCTTCGGTCCTTTCAAGATCATAGATTTCAATGATGATACTTCTAAGTTTACTTATTCTAAAAACATCCCAGTGAATCAAATACAAACGAATACAAAGAAATGTTTATATTAGACAAGTATATACAAAATACAGTTTTTAGATAGCGATTTCATTTATTATAGGAAATAAGTTATCCAAATCTATCTGACCATGTGAGAAAAAGTAATTGCCCCTTAAACTTAATAATTGGTTGTGCCATCCTTGGCAGCAGGAACTGCAATCAAGCATTTGTGATAATTGACAATGAGTCAATTTGTCCCGCTTTTCTTTAAAGAATTGTTTTAACTTAGCTACTGTCTGTCTATATTTTGAAACAAGTTGTCTGGATTTTGTTCCTTTAAGTGTCTCTGCATGTCCTCTTTCTGATTGGAGAGCTGGCAGCTGCTGATTGGTTCCCATTATCAAGTGGCTGTTTTAAAACCCTCTCCAGCAGTTCTTCCCTGGCAGCAGCTGACAGCAGCAGCAGACCTGGTCTTGGCCTGCAAACCTTCAGTGATAAATTGTATCTTCATAGAACTGCTAAGTTTTGTACATAGTGTTGTAAATACTCGTTTCCACTCAATAAGCACTGAAGCAGAAAAGGTGAATTGTCTTATTGTTTTCTGTACTTTTTCTTTTGCTTAGAAAAATTAGGGAGTTTGGGGTAGAGCTTGTCACACAGGGTTTAGGTAGCACCTTCCTTTTTGGTATAGCTTGTTTTGTTTGTTATTTTGGCCTTTGTTCACCCTGGAGTTAATGCTTTCAGTTTTACTCTCAGATTTAAGTTTGAAGTTGACCACCTCAATACCTGTATTTTATTTTTGAGTCAATCAGACATGGACTTGGTGGTTATAAGATGCCACTTCAGCCAGCCAGTGTCTCTTGCCACGCTGCCCTCTCCTCCCTGCGCCGCAAGCAGCAGGCACACATCGAAAATGGAGACCGCCCTTACTCCCAGCAAATCGGCGATAGAAAACCGATCGGTGCCTGTGCAATCCTCAAAAGGTGCTGGCATTATGTCAGGGCAGCATGGGTGTTATCCCTTCCTATTAGTGCATAATTAGCCATTAGCCAGAGTAATCTGGACTTTAGAAAGGAGGCGGATGAGTCGAATTGATTGTAGAAGATTTTCATTTGTGCTCATGTTAGAAATGTACTGCTCAAAAATTTGTAGGAAGCACTTACATCATTAATCGGGTATTGATAGATGAACTAATCAGTTTAAACACTCTTACTGACATGTACTGCCAGTTACACAGGACTAGAGACTGGTCGGCCACCCGCTGCCACCCATCCGCCTTTTAAGTCCGACGTCATTTTCCGTACAAACTTCTAATACTGCAGCATCACTGAGTGTTAAAACTTTAAATTAAATGATCAGTGTGGCTGCTCTCCCAGGTGTAACAATACAGTTTAACACCCATGAAAAACAGGATTTATAAAGTGTAACAGAGTAAGAAGTTAGGAGGGAGTTAGCTTGCTTAAAAAGTGTCGCAGAGGAATAGTGGCGATAAAAACCCAGACAAAAACACAACAGCCTTAATCAACGCAGTGTAGTTTGGACCCAGAAGCAGGTTTCAAACGTCATCACTTAACAACTGGATAGGTTACCCTGGAAAAATAGGTATTCCCTTTCACGGTTGCTGACTGTTGCTAGTCGAAGCTGGTTGTAAATAGGTAGGTTAGGTTGCCATGGTCACCTGTTGTTTGCTCAGAAGGTGATCGTTAGTAAAACTGTGAAAACAGTGACGCAAAGTAGAAATAGAGGCCATTTGACTTCAAAATAAAAGCTGCACCTTTAGCATTGTATTGGTTTTAGCAGTAAGGCAGATCTTTTACACTGAAGATGACTGTTCTACTGTGATATAGTGTAAGCTTATCGAAACAATCACAGTAAAAGTGTATGACTTATTTTTTTCCCCAGACAGGCTATCGAGTCATTTGCAGCTACATTAATGTTCAAAGAACTTCTTTAAGGTCTCATATAAACACACTTTTTGATTTCTGCTCCTCTTCACATGATTACAAAATGTAGAGGTTAGAGTGGGCTTTGCCTTTGTTGCAGACCGTTGATAAAGGCCGACAGCCCACTCCTTTAGCCAGACCATCATCCTCATCACAGACTGTTCACTCCTGCACCAGCAGCAAGACTACTGCAGAAAAAGAAAACATTATTTACTTTGCCCACCACTAGAAATAGCTTTCTATATCATTTTTCCTTCAACTCTATCAATAGCATCTCTTCCCGCCTTATATCATCCCCTCCATCTGGTGAGGGGATGAAAACACATCCCTGCAGGCTCTAGTAGCACAGCGGGAATGACCCACAAGTATTTACTTCACAGAGCGAAGCAGGGATGTTAATCAAACCAAGTCATCAGTAGTGAGGCAGCATGTTCTGTAAATCCAGATCCACTGAGTGGGAGATTCTCCAGAGCATTTCAAATAAGACTGATGATTACCAGGAAATTAAAAAGCAAACATTTAACAATTTTCCATGCTGCAGGATATATGATTTGGGTAAATTAAAAAGAAATACCCAGCAAAAGCTAGGTATGCAAATGCATATGGTTCTGCAAAAGAACAATTCCTCTTGTCCTCTGCCACATTAGTCCTTCAAAAGTGATAAAACATTATATGACAAATATCGTGACCACCTAGGAAGCTAATTGCTGGTGTATTTTCAGAGTCACAGATCTAATGTAAAACAAAAAAGGCATGTGAACATTAAATTTGTCATTTGGTCTTTGCATTCTTCGGTGCTAACCATGTTACAGGTTAATCTGAACTTTTTTTGTTCACGTGGACTTTTTATATGTGTAGATTAGTTATCTTACATGGATGAAAGGGTGTAGATGCTAAGTTATCTAGCATCTTTGTTACCAATTACATTCATTGAGTTTACAGGTGCAATGCAGAGACTTACATATCTGCTCATCAGTGCTGAGTAAAAGACTAATCAAATATTTGAATTTGACTCACTAAAATTAAAGCACAACTTCTTTGATGATTTGTACCACACAGCAAGCCATATTCTTAGTCAGATGAGCCATTAAAAATAGATATAGTGAGGTCTAGTTAAATGACTCAAAGCAGTGGATGAGGCAAAAGAGACACCAATGCCACATCCTTGACTCTATTCATTTGGATAAGTTTGGGAAAAAAAATCTCACCCCGCTCAGAGTTTTTATGAATGTGGAAAGTATCCAAAGAGGCCACTTTGCAGTTTCTGAACTCTTTTTCAGTTCTGGAAGTCACTCCTTGTTTTGGACATAGGGTAGAACTGGATTTTAACAGCTAATGCTAGCCCCAGCTAGCTAGCTTGGTTAGCAAGGGGCATCTTTTGCAGAAATGTGACCACAAACCATGCAATGCTAACTTGATTGCCATATTAGATGTGTGACAATCAAGGTGAAACTGTACAATCAAGTGAATTAGTACCCAGTCACACAGGCCTCCCACAGGGCAGTTGCAGGAAAATTTTCTAAACAATTTATAAACCATGCCAACATACTGATGTTTGGCAAATGTTTGTTAGAAACTGTAGGAAGTTCCCAATCAGCTGGTGAAAATTTCCTTGTGATTGTGTTTGTCACTAGAATATTGCTACGGTCGTAGTTAGAATGGAAGTGACGAACTTCTCTATAAATACTGAACAGTTACTCCCCAAGCTGTACTGAAACAGTTAAAGATAATAGTGGCCTTCCAGAGGTGTAGAGAAGCACATACGGCCATCACCATCAACGGCACTGCTGGGGAGAGAGTGAGCAGTTTTCCTTTTCTTAGGTGTACATCTGGCGGAGGATCTCACATGGTCCGTTTGCACAAACAAAACCGTGAAGAAGGCACAGCAGCACCTGTTCTTTTTTAGAAAACTGAAGAGATTCGGCATGAACCCCCGCATCCTCAGGACCTTCTACCGTTGTGTCATTAAGAGCATCCTCACTGGATGCATCACCACTTGGTACAACTACAAAGCTTCCCAGAGAGTGGTGCAGTGTTCTGAAAGGATTTGCTAGCAACCAAAGCAATAGAAGGTTTTTGATGAAGCACATCTTTGCAGCTGATCTCACCTAGCAGGATTAAGGAAGCTCCAGGAACCACTTCACATGTTGGTTCAGGAGTACACATATTTCCCCAGCAACTAGAGGTTGCATTACGATCAATATGGCTGACAAGGCTAAGTTTGGCAAGGAAAAACTGGCTCAAAATGCATAATAACAAACAAACAGACAACAACAAAAAAAAGACAACTGACTCCTTACCATGTTTTTGAATGGCCTAACAAGACCAAACAGCTTACATCTTTCACTAAAATTATACCAAAATTATAGCGAACAGCTTGAAGCCCTAATGAAGTTTAACTTCTTAAGTTAGATTTAGCTACCAAATTATCTCCCTCACAGGTGTTATGTTAGCTATGTATATGTAAACACTAAAGAGCTTCTTTTAAATACAAGGGGAGAGCGAGAAAGTCAGAAACGCAGGGCATAGAGATGGTACAGGTATAATCAAAAAAGTTTATTCCGCAAGGCGGACAGCAGGAATAAAACAAACCAAATACTACAAAAATGTATACTTTATTATATATATAATGTTCTCAATATGCTAAAATTCCTACCAAGGCTAGATAAAACAATACTAAAACTGGTAAAAATACAATTTTCTTCAATTTTTCTACAATTTTCTTTATGCACTAAAATCCCACCCAGTCCCACGATCCAACCGACCCACAACGCAGGATGAATGTTCCTTATGTATTCACAAGCATGACAGAAATTCGTCCTCCAGATCGTGACATCGCCTTGTAAATAAACAAATACTGGCCAGAAACCATCACTAGAACAGCAGTTGTCTCCTGCTGTTGCTGTTCCTGCTGTCAGGACTGGGTCGCCACGTTATGCTGACTGGTCCATCTCCAAATGAACTGTCGCACCCAACGATCAGGCAGAAGGTCCCTTTTTTCCACGCTGGACTTCATGTGTTCTTCTTCATATCTGGGGCCTCCCTCTCACAGTGCTCAGCCAGTTTCCTTTTATTAGGTCCTTCAAACAGCACTAAAAACACTCAATACAAACATTAGAATAAAATCATGCAAATAAAAACTACACTCACAAATAAACACTAAAATCAAAATAAACCCATTTATAAATAATAAACTATTTTTTTTAAACAATTTTTAGCACTGCACACATGCTGACATAAACTCATCATTACAGAGCAGATATCGAAACACATTTGTACATTTTCAGGAGCACTTTACATGCTAACAGGTTAATGCTGTCATCCCTGTATTAGCATGTCATTTAACATATCAATCAGTCACTTTCACTAACAAAACTCATAGATGCATGTAAAGTGTCAGATTAAGCAGCTTACATGTAAAATTTGAGTTTTGCTATTCAGGTTTTAAATTTTGTTCAATATGCAAATGCAAGAATGTTAAAAATTAGAAGTGTAACATGCTAGGATGCTAACACAACTTGCCCAAAGTAGGGCAATCTTAGCAAGTTAAATTATATGTAAAACTATTTATTTTTAAAATATCAAAACCATGTAAAGTTATGTGTCATTTTAAATAAATCTGTTCTTATCCAGAATAGTTTTACAGTTCTTTTGATCTTTAGTATCTTTTTATACCTACTACATTACTAAGGTAAATGTGTTTTATTATATATTTTATGTATTGGTATAAAGAATTGCAAATAAAGTTTGTTATTTTAAAGATGTTGAAATAAAGCCATCACATTTAAAAAGTTACATTCTCTTTGCTCATTCATTTTGTTCAGTATGAAAAAATAATAATAACAATAATAAGATCCCCTGACTGGAGATTGTGTACAAAGCTAATTATGTAGAATATTTATATAAGATGACATAAAATCAGTGTCCTTTTTAAAGTACCAGCATTCTCTGTCAACTTCCACTGTCACAATGAGTTATGTAGTGCATTTTCAGAAAGGCACTCCAACATAAATTCCCTCCAGAAAAATGGCTGCCTTTCTCTTCTATTCACCCTCAAAGTGACACTGAATCAAAAATAAGCATTATCCTGTCACATCTGTGGCACATAGTCCCACTGATTAAAACAATGTTAGCAAGAGTGGCCATAAAATTCATTGCATAAAAATCAAACACTTGCACAGTATTGCATAATAAGACACTATGTAAGATTGCAATCCCCTGTGTCTACTGAGATAACTCTGCTGACTGTTAAAATCTCCTGTTGTGCACTAAAATGAAGAAATGTCACAGAATTAAGCCAGATGTGGTTTCCATCAGTAGCTTGGGGCTGTCGATGGAACGTGGCGGAGCTTATGTTAAGTCTTCTCATTCTTTGGGTGGGGGGTAGGTTTCCAGCTTTATGGCAGTCAGGATCAGATCTATATCCCTGCTTTTACTGTGCCATGGTGACCAGGTACAGGCACTGGGGCAAACACTCACATGCTACAGTAAAATACAGGATTGCCAAACCAGTCTCACTGAGGTTTTTGATGCAGCCCTGTATAATTCTTTGTGAACAATTTCACCTCGCAACGTCAGGCTTTCAAGATTATCCATCTACCCATCCATCAATCTTTATTCATTTATCCAAGTCAGTTAAATCTAAAAGAACTATGGTGAGATAAATGCAGTGGAGAGAAAATATATCTCAGAAATGTTGTTTACTCGAAGTAAAAAGTAGCATTAAAACTACCCCAAGCTTGCACCATAAATAAAGTAAACAATATCACCTGGATTGCATTTCAGCTGTTCCTGTGATTTTCTTCAACTCCTGCAGGGCTCCACAGTCTGAAGATCAGCTGGTCTTTCAAAGCCAGCCTCTGCATAATTATCCTCATGTATTCCTGCAAACACGGCCGTCCCAGCCATTTGTGACTCATCAGCATTGTCTTCAAGTCGAACGAGACGTGTAAATAGCATCTCTGTAAGCGAATTAATCAGCAGTCGTCTCAGCCTGTTTCAGCCTGGGTTATGCAATCAAATATAATAGCTGTGCACATTTTATTGAGTTCATTTTCAGCACATTCAGGTAAAGGAGTGCAGCAAATTAGACCCTGTGGTCAGAAAGTGTTTTCACTGATTAGAATCCTGTTTTGTAAATGTCAGGAATTATCAAAAAGCTGTTAAACACATTTAAATGCTAAATACAGCCATATTAAGATGCTAAAACATAAGGTCTATTTTAAAGCAGTATTTCAAACATTTACTTGTCACAAATTCTATATGAACTTCCAAGGTTTGGGCAAAGAAAATAAATAATTTAAAAAAATTAAAAGAAAAAAAAGATAAGAGCAAGAATTTAAAATGTACAGACTGTTTGCTGCAACATGACTTGTTACTGCAGAGCTTTAATACTGATAAAACCAGTATGTTTACCTAATTGTGGTCAATGTAAATATGGTAAATATCAGCTTTAATACCAAAATAAATCACCTATTATTAAATCAAATAAACACTTGATCCAACGAGTAGCCAGAGCTTTACAGAGAGATTACACAAAAACTTCAGACTTGCATTTCATGAAACTTGATGAGGAGGGCGAGCATGAGCAAAGGAAGGATCCAATAATATTAAGTGTGTCTCCATTAGTTTAAAACTGTGAGAGAGGGCATTGGCTTTGGTGAGAGCATAGTTTCTTAAAACTGCGTTGTTTATAATGTCAGCAGGGGGCGACTCCTTGTGCCACAAAAGCACTTCCGGCTTTATAAACTC
The DNA here is from genome assembly GCA_015108515.1 of Hemichromis elongatus. Lineage (NCBI taxonomy): Eukaryota > Metazoa > Chordata > Actinopteri > Cichliformes > Cichlidae > Hemichromis > Hemichromis elongatus. The sequence continues at coordinate 53,858 of VUQR01005250.1, forward strand.
ACGAGGAAATTGTTTGCTGAAGTCTAGTCCAATGGTTGTTTCACTGAAAGTCTTTTTGCATCCAAGGCTTTCACCTCATGTGGGTTTGGTAAAAAAGAATGGGAGGTGTAAATAAGTCGGATGTTGGCTTCACCTTTCTATGCTGATCAGGTAGTAACATAAATGATTAGAAACCTGGACACTACTGGAATGGCATTAAGGAATATATGAATGATCAGGTTTCTAATAAGTTTCTAATAAGTGCTCAGACTGTCCTGCAACCATAAAACAAAAGGTTTTTATTAATTTACATAAACTGTCTGTTAGAAAACCTGAGGACTCACATAGAAATTTCTTTATTAAAAAAAAAGCAAAAAACTTCCCCGCTCGCCCCTGCAGGCAGTCAATCCTTCAAGCTCGGGTCCTCTACCAGAGGCCTGGGAGCTTGAGGCTCCTGCGCAGTATCCCAGTGGTTCCTAGGACTGTGCTCTTCTGGACAGAGATCTCCGATGTTGTTCTGGGATCTGCTGGAGCCACTTGCCTAGGTTTGGAGTCACTGCACCTAGGCCTTCTTGAGTTCCTTCTTCCTGATGTTGCTGTCATTCGGTACTAGAATAACCCTTTTCCTATATACTGCTGTAGTATTCAGACAAAATAAATATTAACATTTTATATTGAGAAAATAAATGAAGCGGTTATTACAAAACTCAACTTTTCATTTTTTATTTGAATAGTTTTTTTTTAATCAAAAATGCCAAACACATACATTTGAAACTCGTGAAGAAGGAAAGATCTGCTGAATACCTTTATATAAAAGTAATTTCATGTAAATAACCAGCAGTCCAGCTCTCACAGAATATTTGCCTATAAATGAGCAAAATCTGTAGTAAAATGTGGTTATTTTTAACAGGAGTTAGTCTCCATCAGTGGAGTTGACCTTGTGGGAACAGAGACAACACGTTAGCATCTCTTCTCCGGATTTGGGGGTGTTCTTACTTTCTCACAGGAACAACAGGCTGTCTGAGCGCCAGCAGTCGTATATATTTACATCTGACAGCGGCTGCCTGACGACTCTGTGACCTGACACTGAAGGCTGTGGAGGGAGGGAGGATTCAGTGTGTGCTTTACGCCAGGCTGGACTGTTAGGATGTGTTCGTTTCACTGTGGAGGTTTTTCTTCATGCTGAACAGCTATATTCTTTTTAGCAGATTAATCTTTCAAGGCATTAGAAAGAAGGGTTTTTTTAAGTGCCTTTAAAAGTTGGATTAAGTTCTTATGAATATTATAAATTCAGCTTATCAAAGTTTTCTTTAAAAAAATGTTCCAAGCTTAAAATCTTGAGTTAAATTTTTAGTCGTATTAGTTCATTTAGCGGTGGTGTTTTTGTCCAGCTGTAAATATCATGTTTTTTTATTGTAAAATAAATACACTACCATTTAACAGCCATGAATGTGGCATGGCTATTGGTCTGAGCATTTCAGAAAACTGCTGATCTGCTGGGATTATCCCACACAACCATCTCTGTGGTTTGCAGAGAGGCAGCTGAAAATGTCTTGTTGCCAGAGCTCAGAGGGGAATGACGAGAGCTGAGAGGAAGTGACAGTAATGCACCTGTTACAACCAAGGTATGCAGAAGAGCATCACTGTAGTTCACTGTACTTGAGGAATGTTTCCAGCACCTTGACGAATCTATGACAGGAAGAATTAAGGTGGCTCTGACAGCAGTGTCGTGTTAGCAAGCTGTACCTAATGAAATGTCCAATGAAGGTAAGCAACACATTTTCATAATATTAACAAATGAGGCAGCATCAATTCATGGATGTGAATAGAGAGCGGCTTGAAGGGACTGTGGCTGCATGCCATGTCAGCTCCTATAGACCGAATCCTCGTGATAGGTTTGAGGCCCAATTAAATGTGTCAGAGCAGAGGTCCATCATGGGCATTATAGTTACACTATACTGTTTGCTCACATCTCAAGGTTTTTAGCCTGTGATCTCCCAAAACAAGTAATGTCTCATACTGCATGTCAATTATTTAAAAAAGCCAGCAGATCGTGTTTATAACAGTAATAATAAAA
>VUQR01005251.1:2282-23002 GCA_015108515.1 Hemichromis elongatus
AGAAAAAAATGGAAAAAAAAAAAAAAAAAAGTAGTGGCAACAAAGGAGGGAGACTGGTTTATAAAAAGAGAGGGTCATGGCAGGAGAAGCACTGCTGGTTTACAGTACAAGCACTCACTCAAATACACAGTGAACTAGTAATATTTAGGGAGTCCCATTTATTCCTTTTGGTCTCTTACAAAGCAAAGTTATTGAAGTCAACAAAAACTGTAAAAAAAAGTATTTCAGAATAAAAATACAATATCCTTAGTTTTGGTTCTTGTTAGTTTGGTATAAATGTTTTTAAAGCTTGCCTAAAGAGGTGTTCGTGGATGCGTTTATTAAGATTCTTGATGTCTACAAGACTGTGAGTCAACTGCATTCAAAGAGTTATGTGTCGTTATTGTTACACATGTACTGATTTTTCTAAATCTTGGCTCTGACATCTGTCCTCCATGCAGTAACATTAAAGAGTCTACAACTAGCACTGAACACAAAAGTCCTAGATGACTTGCTTCTTGAGTTATTGGATTCACAAACCTTTTAGAAAACTTGACCTCTGGTTAAGTTGGTCACTAAAATTCAAACTCATCCATTTTTAGCAGATGCGCCTGTTAGGAATTTCAAACTCCTACATCGTTTTGTTCTCAAGAACCACTGATGGTGTCACGACAATATCTGAGAGGCCTTTTACGGCTGAGGGGTAAAAACTAAACAAACAAAAAAATCTATAATCAAATCAACAAAAAAATATATAACAACTTTGCTACATAAGTAGCAAAAATACTTTTAAAGGTGTTATTAGTTAAATTCCTATACTGGTGAAAAGGTCACCACAATAACTTATTTCAAGCTTAACCACCAGTATAAATCCAGAACCATCTTATTTTTTCTGTTTTAACATGACCTCCAGTTATACACCACTTAGTATAATGTAGTTGCTAGTTGTAATAAAAGGCAAAATAACTTCTTATAGTCTAACATGCTATTTGCCTTTCATTTTAAAAACACTTCAATAAAAAGCTGCTCTCACACAGTAAAGTCTAACTGCTGGTGATAAAAGATGCTTGTCCTTTAATTAGGCGCCCACTCACCCATTAGGTCGCTCTGTGCTAACGGGTATCCTGAGTTGGAGCTGGGTGCTGTGCCCATTCCAGCCGCCCCGGAAGCTCCAGGAGGGCTGAAATTGAGCAACGACGGAAACTGGAAGGGTAGCGAGACGGGCACCAGACCTCCCAACATCCCGAAGCCCAGGGGCAAAGCAGAAGGGTTGCCCAGGAGGGGAGTGCTTGCAGTTGATACCTGCAAAAGAAACAACAAATATATATAAAGATATTCAAAACTAACGCTCAGAGTCACTTCCTGTTGGGGGAAACTAACCTGTGAGAGGTGTGACGTTGTGGAGGATGTGGCCAAAGTTCCTGAAGCCACCCAACCATTTCCAGCCTTCGAGCCTTGGCTGGCCCCACCCACCATCCTCTGCCTCTGCGCGTGACTGGCTGAGACTGACGGTGATTGGGGGGTTTTATCCGAATGACTGCAGACTGTCGAGACCACTCCCTTGTTGATAGAGTTGTTGTTGATGATGCTACTGTTGCTAGTGTTGGACTGAGGTTTCTGGGCTCCAGCGAAGTTGCAGCCGCCCTGTGTTTGTTTCACCTGCCCGCCGCCCGATACACTGAAGGGGGGCCGGAACGTTTTGGGGGTTTTGGGAGAGAACTGGTGTTGCTGCTGTTGGGTGGGGATTATCTGATGGGAAAGCGGATTTGACGGTGAGGATGATGGCGAGGGGGAGGACGAGGGTGGCGGGGTGGGGGCGGGAGGCCTAGGGGTTAGCTTAATGATGGGAGAGGAGTTGCTGCTGTGCGAGGACTTGGTGAGGGTGGCCTGCATGGGTGTGATAAAGTTGGGCTGGTGGTGGTGGTGTGTGTGGGATTTACCTTGAGCGGAGTGTGCGGTATGGGAGGTTGGTGAAGGAGAGGAGGTGGCCGGCGAGGGGGGGCAAAAGGACTGCAAGCCATGGTGGGAGGTAGAGTTGGAGCGAGAATGAGGGGAAGGGGAGGAGGAAGGTGTGATGACACTGTTGACTGCACTGCCGTTGCTGCTGGATTTGGCGCTGCTCTTTGCCAGTGCGTGACTTGCTCCCATCGTTCCCAGTATCCCCACTGGGCTAGCAAAGCCTTTCTGATGGGGGGGCAGCAAAGGGGAAGCTGTCGGAGGAGGCCGATGCTTTGGAGGTGAGGGGGAGGGATGCGGATGCATCTTCCCCATCACTGTGCTTGCCCGGTGATTGGGTGACGCCATGGTAACATGTCTCTGAGTCTGGGTTTGGCCCATGGCACCAGATCCTTTGATCGGGCCGTAGTGACCGTCTGCAGTCCTGGAGGCCAATGCCAGCCCTGCTGCCTGCACGTGAGCAAGGGAGGAGACAGCTGGGGACGAGGAAGAGGAGGTAGAAGAGGAGGTTGGTAGCGTTGTTGTTGTTGGCAAGTTCACAACAGATGCAGCTGTCAGCGGAGCACTCTCCACCTTAGACAGGGAATGGTGCTGCGTTGTCAGTGCTAGCGAGGCAGAAAGCTGAGAGCCTGAGGGGTAGTGAGGGGCAACGGGAGGAGGAGAAGAGGTTGGTATTTGCAGCGGTGGAGGGGACAAAGGGCTGTCTGTGGGACCCTTGGATGCATTGCTGAGGAGGGCCAGAGCGTGGGAGATGGAGTCCAGAGAGGGAGCGGTCAGATCTTCATCCAGAGAGTCCGACAAACAGATGGGCTCCGAGGAGGAGATGGGCTGGCGGTTAGAGGTCAGAACAGATGAGGAGGTGGGCTGAGATGGAGTGGAGGACATGCTGAGGGATGGTTTGTGGAGCCAAAGGCCCTCCTAAAGAACAGGAGAACACAGTCAGTATCACCCAAGTTCCACAAAGAAAACAGAGCTTGTTTCTAGCTTCTTTTATTGATAAATTCAGTAAAACTAAATTAAAAAACTTAACCAGTACAGCTCCAACATTTTACCCACAAAACATTATTTAAACCCTGAACAAAACTCAAAAGGTTCCTCCAGAAAAGTACAACTCCTTCTTAACAGTTCACCTTATACTGTGAAAAACATCAGGAAGAGCCTGTTTTGTTGTTTGCCTGTTTTTAAAAATAGTAGTAGTATACTTTGGTGTCATACCTGCAGACCATTCTGAAACCCTGCCCCGTGCCAGCACCTCCTATAAATGTTACTACACCTAGCTGTATAAATCCTATAAATCACTTTTTTTGGTTTTGTTTTGTTGGGTTTTTTTTAAACAGAGAGTTACACAAATATGACACAGTTACAGTTGTATAATTCAAGAAACAACTTCAGCCAGTGGGCTTAAATTAAATGATTCATAAAACTGATTTATTTTACTGATGTAAAATAATTTTTTTTTAAAATAAAAAATACACACCCTCCTTTTCTTTTTGATATTTTGCAGTAAGTAGTCTGCACCGTCACTCACCTTGGGTTTAGCCTTGGGTCCAGGCACCATTCTCCTCTTCACTCTGTGTGGAAAAATACCAGCAATTATTCACCCTCTTCTGCTGACATTTAACATTGACGCTCAGTCCTAGTAAAATTCCTGCAGGCTCAGAGTTAAGGGAGAAACAAAGGACACACTTACAGATTTCCAGTGAGGTGATTGTGAACAACAAGGCTCTCCTTGAACAAGATCCTGAGAAACAGGCAATAAACAACAAGGTCAGAAAAAAAAAAACAGGGTCACTGACATTAAAGACGAAATCACAGAGAAAAACAAAAAACACTTTAAAGTTGGTTCCAAAGAGTCCTAATGTGGATGGACTCGTCTATTGAGGGTTTACAGATGTCAAATAGATTTAACTGCTCTTGTGGCAGCAGCAAATATATAGTACTTTGACAACATTTAAAACACAGTTTGCATACGTTGCACTTCTCTACGGATAAGTGCTTCCTGCTTGTAACGAGCTGAACACACAAAAGCAGCACAGACCTGGTCTGCATCCAGCCCTTGGGCCACAGTGGTTTGACCTCATTCTCTAAGAAAGCCTTGAGGTAGTCCTCCACAGACAGAGAGCACTGGTTCTCCATCTCATAGCAGCTCAGCTTCACTCGCACCAAGCTGCACAGCAGGTTCCTGCACACACACATACAAACACCCCACTCAATATTAAGGCGAAAAACAGGCTGCAGTCTCCAAGCACAAATGACAGAAGACACTGATATGCTTCAGAGAGGCAAAGGGCATACATTTATTTTGAATTAAAAGAATAAATAAATAAAAATCTTTGTAGAACGATGGAGAAAATGAATGAGCATTTATAAGCTGTTTCTCCAGGATGTAAAGTGTTAATCCTGCAAGCTCTCAACGGCAATAAATTGTTTACAGCCTGTATGAGCTCGCGTTAATAGATTAAACACCGGCGGCACAGAACAAAAAGGAAGAGAAAAACAAAAAGAATCACTCCACACCGCAGCACAAACACGCTCTTCCAGCAGGACAGAGGGGATCATTACCTGAGCTTGTCATCCCAGACAAACTTCTTCCGAGGTCCCACAATTCTCTTCCCAGGTTTCTCCTCATCGTCCTCCTCTGAGCCGTTCTTATCGCCCTCCTCTGACTGCTGTCTGCAATAAAACACAGAGATATAAAAGTTAACATAAACAGCTTCAGTAAAAAAATTTTCCTTAACAAATTAAAGTCAATAAGATGCTTTTACGTATTTTCCTTCAAAGTTTTTATATGTGTTATGCTTAGATTGTCGTACTGCGTGCTGTACCACAGGTAGCAGTTTTAGGACTTCTTTTACATCAGTGTAAATAACTGGATGTTTCTCCCCTACTATTATTAATAGTTTTGATACTGTAAGTTGAGATGGAGGGAGACTTAACTGCCAAGCACAGCAGAGAAAAAAAGCTGCTGTGCAGTGACTGGACTTTGAGCACGATTAACTCTGATCTTCATACAATTTGCATAGAAAACAAATTCTACCAGTGTGGAAACGGTATCGGGAACTCCTCTGATGACATGGGTGGATGGGGAAATGATTATCAGGAGAGTTCAGACGTCACTTCTCATAAAACAGCCGTCCTCAAACTGTTTTCAGAGGACTGCTCACCTTCTGGAACAAACAGGACCGACTTACTTTGCAACCTTGGCCATGCAGTCCATGTTATATTTCGCAATCTGCTCGGGCATTACACTGCACACCGCCAGCTTCAGCTTCAAAAGTGGCGTCCGCAGTCGATCATCCTGAAAGAAAAAGCAGAAATGGATATAACCACAAAGGGAATGAGAGGTAGAGAAAACAAAGAAGGAAAGGAAAGAGAGACAGCAGAAGTGAAGGAAGACTGAGAAATGAAAAAGAAAAGGAAAGGTGGACGCAAGAAAGAGACAAAAAAAAAAAAAAAAGGAGAGAAAGAGATATACCCCCACCCACAGAAGATGGGGGTATGTAAATTTATTTTGTCAACAATCCAACATTAATGGTGCATGACAAAGAAGACCTTTGGAGGCCCGTTTTCAGCTGCAAACCTCTCTGTGCTAGTCTGCCCACGCTGAGATCCCTGCACGTTATTAACGGAAGCAGCGAAAACGCTGGGGATTAACCACTGCATGAAAAAGGCAGACGTGACAGGGGATGAGTTCTGGCGATGGGTAGGAGCTCAGAAATATGAGTTCAAAAGAAACAAATGGAGTTAAATTTCAGCGACTCCCTGATGTGTTTATTATGAAAGAAAAAGCAAAAAGCTCAGAAAGAGAGCACGAAGCTGTTGTTAAAGGATCAAAAGATATTCATTGACTACAGAAGAGTCAAAAAAGAAAAAAGGTCAAAACAATGTCATCTGTGACCAACCCAGTCCTTTTTTTTCCTTTGCATTCTGCCTCTGCAATAAATATCTAATAGTATTTTTTGATCATTGCACTTTTTATGGGTCGTTTGTTTTAGGGGCAATTTTTGTGACTTTCAGGAATAGAACAGACAAAAACTGGACACCCACCAAAATCACACAGCGACCTTCAGGACGTGTTAAAGGAGGCCGGATTTGAACCACACTGCGTGTTGAGATTTTCAAAGCCCCTTTTGAATCTTTTAGTGGCCACAGAGCAATAATAAAGGCTGCAGAAGGAAACCCCCCCATCACCTCTGAGTGTAATATGAGAGGATTCACAGCTTCCTGTCCTCCACAGTAAAGCTTTAACTCACCTGGATGTTGAGGCTGAGCTTCTTCAAGCGTTTTAGGAGCGCCTCTTTGTTGCACGGCACAAACGCCTCCATGTGGGAGTAGATTTCTGTGCGCACCTCGGGAGGCTGCTCCTGGACCTGCAGCTCAATACTGAGAGGAGGAACAGAAAGTCCAGATTGTCAGAAAAGCAGTAAAAAGAAACAAAAGAAACGAGACAAGAGAAAACAGGGAAGTGCCAGAGGAATGAAAGCAGGGTGATTGAAATGAGAAGCATGTCATTACTGCAGAAAATGAGAGACGGAAAGAAAACAAAACACTTAAAGACGGCAGCAGCAGAGGTGACGAGGGAAATCTGCTTTCAAAAAAAAAAAGAAACAGGGAAATGGAGGAGAGTGTGCTGGGATTTGGCTGACGGTGATTTAAAAGCTGTCCTACTCACTCCAGGAGAATGTTATTCATGTCCAGGGTGAAAAATTTCTTCCTGCCCTCCTGATCAAACTGCCGCGAAGCCTGTGGGAGAAAGGTTGAGTCAGCATAGAGCACTGTACCATACGCTGTAAATACATATACAACGCTGCAGTGTGCAAACACCCGTCTACCTGCACAGAGCTATACGCGACTTTAAATATAACAGTAAGCATTTACGGTTAAAGTGCAATTCATGCTCAGCTGAAAATTGTCGGTGTAACTTTAGCACAGACCAAACAACTCAAAGAACAACACAAAGAAGAGTTACTTCCAAACAAACAACAGGATTTGGTGTAACTTTTGGCCTGTGTTCCTTGTGTTTAGAAAACGTACAACTGGCTCAATTTAAAAAATTGCTGTGATGTTACTGCAGAAAACCCCTCTTTACCACCCTGCTTCTTACTTTCCATTATTAGTTATGACACCTGATTCAGCTGCAGTCTAGACTAATAATGCTCATAGTCTGTTATTTCTCTGCAAGTCTGTGTGGCCACCAGCAAAGGAAAAGTAAAACATGTGGGTTCTTACAGAGCTGAACACCAAACCTGTCCATGACTTGAAGTCAATAGGAACCTTACTGTATCAAAGCATTCATATTTTTTTTTCTTTGACTCAATTCAGTTTTAATTATAAAACACCAAATCACAACAGCAGTCACCTCAAGGTGCTGCATATTGTATGGCAAAGACGCTGCAATAATAGAGAGAAAACCCCAGCAATCATTTGAGCCACTATCAGCGACAGTAGGAAGGAAAAACTCCCTTTTAACAGAAAGAAGCTTCCTGCAGCACCGGGCCCAGCGAGAGGCAGCCTTCAGCAAGAATTGACTTGACTACAGGAGCTTTAAACTGGGTGGCTCGGTCTCTAAGCCAACTTTCTTCTGATTGGCTGCCACTCAAAAAGAGAAGGTCTAAATAGCCGGCAAGTGAAGCTTGTGTGCCATATCAGAGATATCCGCTTCTGACATCATTAAGAGCCAGGAGCAGAAAAAAAAATGTTGAAAACAGTGTTTATACTGACCTTATTTTTTATTTTATTTTTTTAAACCACTATTTTTATTTTTAAATTTCTCCCCTCTGGCTCAGTCTGCTCTTCTCCACCTCTGCACCCATCCCTCCTCTCCATTGTTTTCCTACCTCTCTTTACATGTTTACCAACATCTATAAAAAGATGGGAGGCTCTCAGATATAAGAGCAATGAGAACATAAGTATATGTTGAAGAGGTAGTGGTGAGAGGCCTGCTGCTGTTTTAGTTACATAAAACCCCCTCAGGGCTCAGCGTTGAGCCACATTTCTCCAACGCTTTGGAGACTTTTCTCTCCGGACTAAAGCGAAACAATAAACATCCTCTGCCACTTCCTCAGCTGAATGGCATTTGTGTTTAACTTCAGTGAAGAGGCTTCACAGGTAATTGCAGTCGCCCACTAACAGCCTACAGCTGACTCACCACCCGCAGGTCCTCGATGCGTTTAATAAGAGGAGCAGGCAGTCCATTGGGAAGCGGAGGCGGCGAAAACAGTCTGCTGGAAGACCCCGGGCCACGCCCTTGGCCACCTCCTCCTACAGCTTTATGAGATGGCACACCGACTCCCAATATGCCATTCTCTCTGGCTGTCGCCATGGCGTGCTGCTGGTCGGTGTCCAACAAGCTGAAGTCCAGATCGCCCAGGAGGTCCTGTAGCTCCTTCTCATTGGCTGAGCCCAGCAGCGACATCACAGCGGGGTCCGAGGTGAGGTCTGCCAGTGAGAGGTCGTTGGCGGCTGTGTGCTCCTGCAGGTGGGTGGAGTTAGAAGATAACAGGTGGTTCGTTGTATTGCCAGAGTGGGGCTTGTTAGCCACGTTTCCTGCCAGGCCAGAGTGAGCCATGCTGGGGTTTCTTTTCCTCATATCTTCCTTCTCACGGGTGAAGCGGCGCAGCATGGTCGCTAGGTACAGAGAGTCCTTTATCAGCTTCTTTCTCTTCTTCTTCTCTGGTCGGTGGAGGTTGAGAGCTGTGACTCTGTTGGGGAAACAAAAACATGATGACTGCAGTGCTTCTCAAACATTTCTTTTATTCAGAGCCCAAATAGTTCACAGAATTTTCAGTCAATCATTAAAAATAAAGATGGACCCAAGCTGAATTTATTGAAGTGAAGGTCAGCAACGTTCATCTTTTTTCTTCTCCTACATGAATCATTGACCAGTTTCACTCCATTTCCCCCCAACTGTCTACTCTCCCTCTGCCGTGACTCTGTGCCCCACATCACCGTTTGTATCAAAGACATGAAGAAGAACTCAAAGAAATCTGTGAGAAATGGAGAAATCTACAGTTGTGGCCAGAAGTTTACACACACTCTCATCAGGAGCACGAATGTCATGGTAATTTTGGCTTTTAATGATTTCTTTTCAACTTGACATGGCCAGAGGTTTTTAACTTCTTGTTAGCGGTCATGATTGACAACAGCTGGCAGTTTATCTTTGAAGCATAAAAATGGTCACTGGATTGACCAAGACTCAGTACAAGGAACTCTTAATAGGAGAATGATAGATTTAAACAACATTCATGCCCATGATGATTTGAAACTTTGAACACAGCTTCTTTTGCCTGATTTACATTCAGAAACGTAACGGGGACGAAATTAATCAATAACACTTTAATTCAAGAGCTCCAACATTCACAGAAAACACCTGCAAGTTCACAGTGACAGCAAAAAAAAAAAAAAAAACTTTCCAGAGCCCAATTCCTTATTCTCAAATCAGATTCTTTCTCACCTTTACGCTGCTTTAACAAAAGGCCAGGAAACCTCGCACAAAAGTCATTTTAAATTAACTTACTTGCCACATTGCCACAGTTTTCCTGTCACTAGTTTTCAATAATGTAGCTTTGCAGGCAGATGATGCCCGCGCTCTTAATCCTACCTTCTAAGCTCTGATTAGCCAACTGCTTCTCCAGCTGCTGCAAACAACCATAAAGGGGCTGCAGTAAACCTATCTGAATGCTTGAGCAAATCTGAAATGTGGGCGGCTGTTTTGAGGTCTGAAACCAGGCGAGTCCACTGCGTTTTGAAAGATTTTAACAAACTCACCGGGCGACACAAGAAAAGGCACTAACAACGATTTTTTTCACAGACAAACTGGAGGCATCGAAACGTGCTGACAAAGACAGATATGAGGCAAAAGTGTGGGGATTCAGTGGGATTAACCTGCAGTCTACTCTAAAAGGTCTGACACACATACACTCCCATATATAACATCATCCATTTAGTAATGGCACAATGGCAATAGCTGCGGCTATTTTTAGAAGTAGTATTCAGGATGGAGGGGTGTTTGAGTATTCGGCATATACGAGCGTAGATAATGGAGCATTTCCTAGAAGGTGGCTTGCTTGTCACAGCAGCTGCGAGCAAGTCTCAGTCAGCATCCCTGCCTCGTGATAGATGTACGCGAGGGTCCACAGAAAAGCAGAGGAGTGTAATGTCACACAGGGTGGCGGTTTGTTAGAGGGGTAAAGAGCACACAGATGCCTCATCGCATATTTGTGGTGGCCCAAAAATCACTGGATGTCTAAAAAGGTCAGGAGAAACAGCCTGTCCATATATGCAGGAAGACACACATCTTCAGAATAAATCACCTGATTAGAAATATTTTCTGAGAGCTGTGTGTAAAGTGATATCCTCCAATCTAGGAGTTCTGGCTTGTTCGGCTACTCGTAAGCCTCTCGCTGAGCTTAATAATAAAAACCACACAAACCCCGACACAAACGGACAGGGGAGGAACATTACACAGCCTCGGGTCTCACCCCTGTTTGGGTACTTTATTCTTCTTTGTGTTCTTCTCCTCCAGAGTGTTTCCATCCTTCTTCTTCCTCCTCTTAATCACCTGCTCGCTTTTGTCATTCAGCTTCTGAAAAAGCCACAACAACACACGCTCATTAATTCAGATAAACACGAGACAACGACTGATAATGAATTCTGTGTGAGCAGCTCTCCGTGCGGATCAGTATGCTCTTATTGATATGTTGAGTGATGCTGTCGACACCGTATCTCGCTGACCCTGATGAAAACCGGGCTCTTGCTGGATGTTAGGACTGCAGCATCACATGGTCTGATAAGCAGAGTTCAGTCAACGAGATTTAACTCAAAGTTTGAGCACCTTGCAGTCGCCCTGTGTCATTAAACTTGGTACAGGCAGATTTGTTTTGTATTTGGGAAAATAAAGAAAAATTAAAAACGACTAAAAGTCAAGTCATCACTGCAGTTCATCCTCAGGAAAATGTGACCATTATGAAAAACTACAGTTTGACTTCAGCCAATTACTTCACTCTGGATGAAAACGGTAGACCTGCAAATATCTGACATTTCTACCTCTGGAGATTCCGCCATGGCTCCAACCCAAAGAGCAGGTCAGCGAGACAAATCCCTAACATGGGTACTCGATGGTGCAAATAACTGGGGTTAGTTACTGTGTACTAAATCAGTTAGTAACCCCCACACTAATAGATTAAATCTTATACTACTTGTAGGATACAGTTTGTTCATAATTGCTGGACAAAAAAGTGCCCGTCACGGTGGATTTTAAATCAACCAATGAGAATGCAGCTTAAGTGCAGACTTTCAGCTTTAAAAGTGTTTATGAATTAAAGTAACAATTCCCCATATTATCATTATTATTACTGTTTATTATTATTATTATATTATAAGACAATTGAGTTACTGCAGCTTTATGGCCAGGTGAGATTCTTTGTTATTTTATGACAAATGAACCACACATCATATCTGGAGTTGATTCAAAGTGTTCAATTTGCATTTTATAGCTTTTCACTTTAAAAGATGTAAGAGTAAGTAAGAGAGGCAATCATTAGGCTGAGAAAACAAAATAAACCTGTCAGACTGGTTAAAAAAAAAACATTAAGAGAAGCAAAAACAATTCAGTACAAAGAATGAGGGCATTGACCAGAACAGCAACACCAGGCGTCCTGAAAGACCACAGACTTATTTCCATGATAAGGAAAAACAAAATCACAACTTCTAACCAAGTCAAGAAAAACTTTCAAGCTGGTGGTCAAATCTTTGCTATGATCTTCAATCAAGAGGCGCCTTCATGAACAGAAGATACAGGACGACCTGGCAGAGCATCTCCATGGATGTTAGTTGGTTTGGTTACCTTTGAGTCTCTAAAAATCGGAAACACTATAAAAATGTTTGTTTATCCTTAACAGTAAATGCTAAGTTTGTGTTAACCAGTCACATCCTGATTGTTTGGTTTAAAATCCATTGTGTTGGTGCAAAGAGGCAAAACTAGAAAGACTGTCAAGCAGTTTGTGGACCTAACTCTATGTTACAATTAAGTTTCTTTGATGCTTCACGTTTTTGATATTATTTTAATTGATTATCGACACATTTTTCTTGTTTTGTTATCAGCCTGTCAGTCACCTGTAAAACACTCTAAACTGCACGAAATACGCTATAAACATAATGTTTGCCTAGTGAAGTGATCCAGAAGACTTTGAGGCGTAAAGCTCGTCTTTCTCTTTTAGGTTCTGGTATTTATTTAACAGTTTATCGTAGCATCTGGATTTTAATGGAGAGGATTTATTTATTGTTAGGGCTTTCTTATCTTTAAATTAAGAACTACTGAAGGTCTTAATTTATCACCCTTTGGAGCCAAATTCCATTTAATGGACTCAAACAAACACACATTTTTAAATAATGTCTGTCATTTTAGTTTCTGCAGACCTGAAAACTCGCTGAAACACCAAAATATTAAAATATGCTCAGGTAGTCTCACCTTGTCATCCTCTCCCTCGGATTCAGAGGCTGCTCTGAACTGCAGCGTGCCAGTGTTGATGTAAAATCCCCCCAGCTTTGTGGTGAGCGAGGCGGGCACCAGCTCGTCATACTGAGGAAAACATTAACAAAGGAAGACGAGCTGTAGTGTGAATTTACACGACTCGAGTAAAGAATAACTTCGCTTACACAGCAGCTGTCTGCAGCTTTAAAAAACATTTTGAGTAACTGGTAATGTGTCACCAAGCACCTGCTGGTCAGTGAAACTGAGGGTGTTAACTGTAAGCCAGAAATAAATAAATCAGTAAAAGAATCCCAATCCCCTCCGGGCCACAGATGAAAACAATTTTCCCATCATGGCACATATCAAAACAAAAGGCAAAAAAAAAAAAAAATAAAGAGTCAAATACTGTGCAGCCAATTTGTGAGCAGAGAGGACAGCTATTTAAAAACACCAAGACAAATATCATATAATGGCAGGGAATCCATAAAAGAGCATAATTCTAGCTATTACAGCCAGACAGAGAGTGACATCCTCTGAATACTGAGACGACAACGACAACAACAACATATTCCTGTTTGGACACAAGGAGCATGGACGTCTTCATGAGTCACGAGGACGGTTTTAGACTCCAGTCTCAGGTTGGTTTAATAAAGGACAACTGTCTATCTTTAGAAGTACCACTGAACGTACAGTTTGGAAACATCAAGGCAGGAAATAAATATTTAACCACAGAGGGATAATGTCTACCTCCACACATCGAGACCAAACAACAGCAGTTCAGGAGCGTAACGAGGACATCAAATAAATCAGCAGATAATAAGGGAGCGAGGAGACCGGCGTGCCACATTATTATAGAGACAAACTCAGACACTCCACTACATGAAAGTCTCAGAAAACAGACACAGGAAAGGAAAAAACACCTCGTTATTCACGAAGAGAGAAATACTCACAGCCTCAGAGTTGTCTATAAAGGGGTCTGTCTCATCGTAGCCAAACCCAATATCGATCAGATCTTGCATTCGATCCTTCCTCTTCTTCTTTCCCACGTTCCCCTAAAACGTTTTTCATATCATTTAATTTTAATATACAAGAAGAACACAACTGCTTTTTTTCTGCAATCCTCACATAATTTTAACCCTAAAACATTAGCATAATAAGAACTGAGGAATTTTTTGTAATATTTTGTTTTGGGGATGTTTGACGCTGTGATGAGTGCAAACAAACAAACTTTGTGTTGGATAAATCTATTCACCTATTGACTGTGAGTGGAATAAGTAAAAAGACCATTTTATATAGCTTGTGGAGCAGAGATTGTTATCTTTAAACTTAAAGATATATGGCCCAAACGGTAATAAGCATGAATAATTTCTGTACAGTTCATTGCTTGAATATGAAATACCTGCCACAAAGACCCTGTAGTGACCCTGTAGTGTTGAAACCATAAAAGGAAGCAATAATTCACTCAAGGTTTGACAGTTTTTTCATTACAAATGAAGAGTCTGGAAAGACCATATCTGCCCTAACTTAAATTTAAAAGCCATGATACGTTATTGAAACTAGGACAAATACGTTTAACCAGTAAAAAAATGAGTGACCATTAGTTTATTTTCACACACACACATCTGTGTGTGTGAGCTGTTGAGCTACAGAGCAAGAAAAAAATAGAAAAATACCAATTATGATTAAAATGGACCTATGCGTGAAAGCTTATTCACACTACTAAACGAAGATTTTGCCATCCATAAGTCATAAATGTAAAGTCATTACCTCAATGACGCTGCAATTCAAAAGGTTATTAATTCCTTCTAACTTTAGAATACCCAACTGGAAGTTTTAGGTAACATCCTGAAATTTTAAATTATAGATGGCCAAAAAAAAAATAGTTTTTTTTTAGTGGCTTGAACAAGCTTTCATTTCTAGAAAACTAATTTTCAGATCCATATTTTAAGTCCTAGATTGTAGAGTAGCTTAGCATGATTCGCATTTCGAAATTTGCTTATCCTTCCCACTTCCTTTAACCCAGTGGTTCTCAAACATATTCTGACAATTCAGAAGTAATTTGTAATATTAAAAAAAATATATTCTACATGAATTTTACTTAAATTAAAAGTAAGTGGAGTAGTATGAGCAAGCTCTTTTTACTTAATAAATTAATTATATTAATTCACTTCATATTTGTGACTTATGGTGTTAGCAGCTCTACGACCCATAACTGCTGCTTTAAGTCAGCTTTCTTCTGATTGGCCGTCACTGACAAACAAAAGGTTTGAACCTCAGGTGGGTGGAGCTTCTGTCCTTACAGAGCTGTGTGCCTAAGATGACCACATTTGTTTACATACAAATCATTTTATGAAACCAGCATCCATGACTGTAAGAGCAGACGTAGTATAATGGTGAACTTCCATCACCATCACCATCAACCATCACTAATTTAAAGATTTACTTTCCAGCTGTGAAATTTGATCCTCGTTGAAAAACAAACAAAAAAATCAAATAACTCACATATTTATTTTCAAACTTCTTAGCCAGGGCTTCGACCTGGAGCCGCTCTCTCTCCTCATCATTGAAGGGGTCGTCGGGATTGCGGGCTGAAGTCAAACTTGGAACATTATTCTTTGCCTGGAACAAAAATTGAACAACAAAACAGTAAACAGGAACGATCGGACCCCTGGGGCACAGTCAGACAGTTGCAGTGACTCTCTGTCCAATCAGAAAAATACCAACATATTATCACAGCAGCCTTGAATAACTGAACAGATGCCAGTGAGTGTTGGTACAAATGCTCAAAAATATTCCCAACACGGTGCTGGCAGGACCACAGTTTGGCCCAGAGTAAGAAATATTTAATTAACTTTTGGTTTATAAGCAGAAACCAGATGATCCAGATGTGCACAGATTGACAATGTGGCGAGCTTGTCTTTGATCTCACTGCTGACATTTGCCTCACTCCCATGTTACATCCTGGTACTTCCATCAGCAATGCTCTCTCATCTATCTATCAGCCGCTGCCAGAGGGCCAAACTGCATGTGGCATTTCCAAGTGCTGTAATGGCTGTGTGACTGGGCTGTTGCTGGGCAAGCCTGAGTGGAAAGGACACAGGTAGCAAAGCAGCTTCATCCCTCTCTACATGTGGGAGAGAGGAGGTGATCTCCTATCTTCTGATTTATAAAGCTAGAAACTGGGAGAGCTCAACAAAAGTTGGACGTGTTGGATTAAAAAAGAGAAGAAGAGAAAATGCTGCTCTCTTTTGTGCTGGTCAGTTTCAACCACGCTATGCCTCCGAAACACAAGGTGCACCCCCCTCTCCAGCTAACTTAGCAAACACAAGTCCACACAAACACTTCCAAGAGCGATAAATTAACTCCGACTCCACTCTCTCTACCCCGGCCTCATAATGCTGCTTAAACTCGGGGATCCTACCTGGAGATTCTGGATGAGTTCCCCGTAATTAAACTCGGCGGAGGAGCGGTCGTCAGGCTCGGACAGGGGCAGGTTTAGCCGCACGGTTGCTCTCTTTTCGACTGCAGCCTTGTCCCTGTCGCCGGTTTTAACAAGACGACCGTTGCTGGCGGCACCTCCTGCCCCGGTCGCTGCCTCGACCTCCCCGGCTCTGTCGAAGTTGAAGGCGGCCTCATCTTCCAGCCGCCGTTTCCTGGACTCCGCGGCGGCTCCAGCTGCGAAGGCCGAGAGGGTGACAAACTGCACTTTTCTCGGTTCGGCCATTTGGATGAGCTGCCTGCCTGAACCTCGCTCCGGACAGACAGCGACAGCGAGGAGAAGAGCTACTTCGCGAAACTACTCCAAATTGGTGGATTGAAGGCGGTTTCGCGGAGCTCCGACGCTGCTCGGTGCCTACGCGGACGTTAGAGCCTCCTCCGCGACATACGGATTGAACTCCAGGGGATGCGACGCTCGGGGAAAAGTTGTTTTTTCGGCAGCTACTCGCATCCTCGATTTGCTATGGGACTGAGACATTCACAGGAGCCATCTTGGGTTTCGGGAGTAAATAAAAATCAGAAAAGAGAGGGGTCGCTGCGCCTGCGCGTACGCACTAAACGGAAGCACTGTGCCACAGAGGGGTCATCACGTCCAATCAGCGCGTGGCCCGATCCTAAACCCGCCTCTGTCACAACAGGCTATAATCACAACACCATCAGTACTATAATGACCTTTATAAAGTGTGTGAGTGAAGGACAGTCTGTGGGGGGACGCTGACCGCGTTCTGTGGGCTGTGTGCCGTGTTTGAATCCACAACTCTCACCTGGAGCTTTTCATTTAGTCTATTCAGGGGGAAAAACGCTGAATCGTGCATTCTTGCACGAGCTCACTCTCAAACATAAAATCCTAAAAGAGAAGAAGGCGAGCCAGATGATTGGCTGCTTCAGATAACCATCCTAAACCAGCTGATTTATCCACCTGTTGATGCACACTGTAAGCAGAATCCCAATAAAACGCATGTGTTAACATATATGCTAAGAAGAAGCAAAGATAATCAGAGTAAATGAGCTGAAACACATAAGTGTGACAAGTACGAAAAAAAGAAAAGTAAGTAAAGTTTTAAACTGTTTCACGCCTAAAGAATTCATATCGTTTACATATATATTTTAAAAGTTTGGCTTCAGCCAGATTCCTCATAAGTAGTCACTGTGAGATGAAGTCAGACTTTGAAAAATATTCTTTGCCTGAATAATCATCATGGTGTTGTGACTTCACACACTCTTTAATCCCGTATGTGTTTTTCCTACATCTTTTTGTTAATTTTTAACATGACTATAATTAGTGTGGATGCTCATTAAGCATCCACAGTATTGTTCTTTATTTTTATTTCATCTTCCGCACGTTTTTCGCCGTCTATCTCCTCCAACATCGTTCGACGTAGAGAGACCGTTCAACCACCGTTAGATTCCTCTTCTTTTGGACATGACTGCTTCTACTTTTCTCGTCTTTAACTTTTAAATTTTTTAAGTTATTCCACTTTTTTCAACAAAAATTGTACCATGTATTTCAATGGGAGGGTCATTCGGGGCTTGGATTGGCTGGTCGCTACAATGGTCACCCAATCCCAGCGCACGTCCTCCGGAAAGTGGGCGGGGCTTAGCGCCGGAATTCCTTTGATCTTAAAATCGTTCAGCTATGAGCATCCACGCTGCAGTTTCTTCAGAAAATGCATTCTCTAGTATTTATAGTTTTTGTATTTCTCTGTCTGTGAAGCACACTGAATTGCCTTTTGTCCTATACAAATACATTTGACTTTAAAAATACATTTGCATAAACACACTCAGCCTCTGCGGGTTATAGTTGTATTACTGCTTATATCAATGGAAAACTTTATTTTCCAGCTGTTAATTCAGTTGCTTTTCTATCTGATAATGATCTCTAGCTATCCACAGGGATGCATCCGTAGATGTGCACATTAGTTTTCCATCCAAACCTCTCACGTGTGGTGACATTTGTAAACTCCAGCCAATTAAAATCTGTGACAATGTCTACCTATGACAGGGGGGTTAGAGATATAAAAATGCACACGGTTACTGCATGGAAACCACATCTGGATTAACCTGCTGCAAACCCCCAGAGTAACAGTTTGCTCCCAGGACTCTGTCAGCCCCCCCACAACTTTCTCACTCTGTATTGGAGGGGGTGGGGACGTGGTCCTGATAGATTGCTCTGCAAAATTTGCAACTGAAACGGCACCTCACTGATCCACACAGAGACCAGTTCAATAGTCACCGGTTTCATTTTGTGCTCTGTTTAGAGGGAGTAGCCTTGATTTTGTCATTCACAGGCACAGAATAAAAGATAAGGAAGTTTAACCGACTGAAAGCACCTTAGCAAACCCTACAACAGCGATGACTCTAACCCTAAAAAGTTAAAAACTTTTTGATGCGTCATATCAAGAATTTTCTTTCTTTTTTGTGCATTTCCTGTTTTCAAAGGCCTTAGTAAGCAATCAGCAAAAGCCCCAAATCCCATTGAAGTGGTAGAGATTAAGGTTAGGATCTGTGTTATTATCATTGAAGGAGACTCCGCAGAAGCAGGTTAGGTTTAACAAATGACGTTTCCACACACTTACTGCATCTCAAACATTTGATGTCACTCAGAAAATTGTTTTTCCTTTTAAAGAAAACCAGAAAAAATGTGCTGCAAATGACTGATGAACAGAATAATTAATGATTTTAATAAAAATGTCTCTTCTGGTCCAATACTGTAATCTATTACCCGTTTATCAGCGCAACGTTCCAGTTATATTGGCACAGACAAAAACTGATTAAAGTCTCGAATTAACTGAGCTGTTTGTGGTCGGTGGGTCTGAATGATCTTAGAAATGAAACGTATTTTAGATGGGAAAACTGGCCAAAACCGGGCACACTCCTTTTCCTATTTTAACAGAAAAGTAGGTGAAGGAGGTGATGTCACAGAGGCCTATCAGGCCCTTACTACAGCTTCATTAATAGCACATGAAAAGCACGTAGTTTACCCATTTCTATATTTTCCTTTTAATGACAGGTCTCAGATGAAGGCCAGAGTCAAAACCGCTGTATAAAAGTAGAATACTGCCTGAAGTGGGTGCTCCTTTAACTGTTTATATGTGAGCCCATGCACACCATTGTGCAATATGGAAATACCAGCAGTGCGAATGGTAACTTTTATGGGTTTTCAACAATTTAATTTTTAAAGTATTTTTTCAGAGACAACACTAAAACTGGAATCCTAACCTAAGCCTCACAGACACAGAGAACAGCTTAAACGTAGCAGCTATGCTCAATAAACTGTTAGGAAATGTGCAACCCTTAGAAATAGCCACTGGTGTTTATAGATGTTGACAGTATGAAGTGTTTAGTGTGTAATTTATGGTCTGAAAATGATTACACACTGACATTTGTTTATAAAAAGTTTAATCTGGTTAAATTATGTGTTAAGTTTAAATACAAATACACAGAACAGCACAAAGAACTAGAGTATTGTAGAAAAATACAAATCCTCCTTGATGTGGGATAGATGATCAGTGCTGCTGTCTGCATGCTGGCAGCTGCTCTTATCGCAGGCTTAGTGTCTTCAGTTCAGCACTGAAGGCTCAAGGCTGTCATGAAAGGAGGACTCTGTTGTCTTTGGCCCACTTCCTCATAATTCGGATCATGTACTCGACCTGGGGGTTTCCTGAATTTCGCAGGAGGGTCAGCACCTCTTTAAGAGTCTCCCTAGGGTGCACACAGGATATGTGAGGAAACAAGATTACGTAAGGAATGCACAATCTCTCATGTTTACTTTGCTTAAACCTCACACCCATTCCTGCAGACGGCACAATGATCAAAACTAAAACCACCGCACAGGAAAGAGAGACAAACATACTTGGGCTCCTTGTTTGCCAGTATGAGCTGGAAGACGCCGACACACGCCCCTCTTTTGCCCTCCCAGTAGTTGGAGGCTGGGTCCAGCTTCTCCAGTGCATCAAAGGCCTTCGCTGCGTAGTAGAACTGACCCATCTGAAATGACAGGCTACAGTCGTGAGCATCAGCACGCAGAGCCCGTTTACTAACTTCTTTATCTTCAGATGGACTATTTATGCTCACTCCCAGCTCCATATTGTTGTTTTTGGACTTTAGAGTAGTTTTGTGTCATTACCAGCCTAAAAAACTGCTTTTTTATTTCACGCCGGCCCCTCAGTAAATCCACTGCCTAAAACAAGTAGTTTGTGTCTCTTTGATGCCCAGTGTCTTCTGATTGGCTGCCCCTCACAAACAGCAAGTGGACTCCGACACTCACAGTCAGATCTGTGTTCCTGAGATGACCATATTACAGATATCTCCTCTCTTTGACAGCAAAATGTCTGAAGTCTGTGAATCTAAAAGTGAGTTTTTGACTCAGTGATGACCTCATTTGTGTGTAAGCATCCACCACTCTAACAGTTACACACAGAAAATAAAGAAAAACACACTTTCAAATGATATCCAAATATTGTCGGTGAAGACGCCTCTGCACCTGCACAGCCTATAAAAAAATATCACAAAATCCAGCAGGCAGAGCATAAAAGGTGCTGTTTCTCCATTTAAGGTGACATTTGGGACTTCTAAATACATCTGACATTTCTGAATTCAGGATGCAGGTATTCCTTAAAAATGTTACACAACTGCCTTCACTAATTGATGAAGACCAAACGGGTTTCTTGAAAAATAGACAAACTCATGATAATATTAGGAGAGCTTTACATATCATTGAACACATTAATAATAGGAAAAATAGCTCAATTATTCTTAGCCTAGATGCTGAAAAAGCTTATGATTCAGTGAATTGGGACTTTCTCTTTCTAGTGAT
>VUQR01005252.1:5622-34831 GCA_015108515.1 Hemichromis elongatus
CGATTCTCTGCGCCACGTGGACTTCTACGAGTCATGACATTTCTCCAGGCGGTGATGAAATCACCGAGGAGGGAGAGCAGGCAGCCTTCGCTGCAGGGCCTGTGAAGTGTATTCACACTCAATTTCTAGCCAGGCCAGACAAATCTAATTTACCACCAAGTCATTATTAAACTTTAAATGTTCAAATCCCCTCTTTGAATGGTTGCAGCAGCATTAAGAATGTCACTTTTACTAAAGAAACTGAAGGATAAAATCCACTGTGAAAAATACGCTGCTTAAAATATTATATTTATTGGAATAAAAACACCCTCTGTCGCTATTTGATCACACGTGATTTTCATTGAGTGAAGCAAATAGGAAAATGGGGGGAAAGAAAGAAAAGAAAAAAAACTGGGGCTGTCTTCCAAGGACTAAAGCTTTCTGTGTTGCTGATGGATCTGAAAAGACCCAAAGGCAGATGGGAGCTGAATGGTGGCGAATACCCAGAATGTGCCCTCCTCTTCCCTTTTTAGCTCACCCTCTGTATCATCACAACTAACCCAGACAATACAGCTGCACACTATTATGCAATTAACTCCTCAGCTGCCAACGGCGCAATATAAGAAATTGGTTAATGCAACAGGCGTAGAGGGATCTAGCTGACACAGTGGCAAAAACTGGCACGGGAACAACTGCCTCAATGTAAGACTGGTTTCGATGATTTCAAAATAAACATACAGTGTGCGTTTAGGCCATATTTTAGAGCAAGAAGAAGCTCATCTGGTCAAAATTAGGGGCTTCCTCACAGACAGCATCAGACACAAATGCAAAGCTGAGGTTGCAGGTGTTTTAAGTTCTGTCTACACAGTCTTGACTCTCCCTGTCTTAATTCCCACTTTGAGAATAAAATGAAGAAGTGAGTTTTTCACTGTGCGTGTGGTGTGCAGTTAAGGGAGCGTCGCAGGAGTTTAGCAGAGGTGAAGGAGCGGGATGGGGGGAGACTGTAGGGAGAGGGTCAGGGGAGCACATATGGTAAAGGAATTGAGTGAGGTCGCTCAGGGGGGATCACGCTGCCTTCGTTTGCTGCTGGGAAGAGCAGCGTCACCATCACGACTACCTGACCTCATTAATCACTTCCTCTTTTTGAGCGAGGATGCCGCCGCAATTGCCGTGTGCTACGGCAGAACTGAGAGGAGCGAGGACCTCCTTTACCTCCTGCTTCTTTTGTGGCCCTCCTTGCAGCCACGTGGCGGCTGAGGTAATGTTTTGGAGGTCAAAGAGAAATCCAAAGAAGTCCATCGCCGCAGATGACATGGTTTTGTAGTGCGGCTGCCAGCGTTTTATTAAATCACAAGGCAACGTCATGCAATTTAACGCTCCGATGTTTCAGATTTGTACCTCATGCTCCACCGTGGCCCTCCTCTGATTCAATGCGCCCGTAACTGGTAGCATGTGTGGCTATGGATAATTACTTCTGGTGACACCATAAGTAAAATATAACAAGGGGAACAGCGTCTGCTGGTGAGATCACTCCATAGATGAAGTGCTCCCTTGAGATGGCAAGACTTCAAGAAGCTCCTGACCTCGGCCTAACTCACTGATGACTAGCATGTGTGACTAGCTCCAGGTCAAGACAGCTGCTAGAGACACTATGGGGAACTCAAGAGAAAAATATGATGGTTGAAACTGAAGATGACTGACAGCCTTAGTCTTACCGCTCCCTCTGCATTCCCTCGATATCTGAATCAAAGACCAAGCCATATAACCGCCAGTGCTTAGGTTATTGAAGCATATGGATATATAATCTACTCTCGTGACTGGTCAGATTCTATTCCTAATCAAGGTAATTAATAATGAAAATTGTGTAACAGAGACCACAACAAGCACATCCTCTGCCTTGACTTGCATGCAGCAGAGCTGTCATCAAGTGCCGACCAAGGCCATTTAATCCTTGTGTTTATTATGAGACCAAATGACTTTTGATATCGAATCCAGACAAATCTGCTCTCAAACCAAAGGCGTTAGGTGTCGATGACACTGTGGTACTAATTTCCACAGACACCCTACAAGTTCAGAATAACTTTCCAGTCTTCCACCAGCCTTGCTCTTCTTTACACTACCCCTCGCCCCCCGATCCCTGCCTGCCCTCTCAAAGGTAATTATAAACCCATTAATCAGATTATGTCATAGGTTACATGTGGTCTTCATTTTGTTATATGACTCAGTCTGTTAGATAAACAACGGGGGTCTTTTATTCCATTTGACGTTACCACTGTTTTCACTCGGATGGAGCTCAAACAAAATTGGTCTGAAGCGGTGCACTGGAGTAATTGACCAATTTGTGGGATTTTTCAGATGGTCATGGCTTGTTGAGCCTTGGTCTTAAGTAACTGATCCCTCACAGTAAACGTCACATGCGGTCAAGTAGCCACCTGAGTTGATCTGTGGATGTCCACCCGATCAGAAGTTAGGCTTTTCATGGTTTTATGTATACCAGATGGATTCAGCGGCTTCTTGATAGTGTTTAGGTTTGGAGAGATTTCTAAGCCCACGCCATTGGAACGATTTGCATTACAAAGAGAAACTATATCCTGGGAGGTCTATGGTGTTAAGACTGGGCTCTGCTAGAAATAACTTGGTTAGTGGATTATTCTGGTCAGAAATCATTCACAAAGTATCAGTTGCCCTTCACCACATTTTGAAATTTGAAGCATTGCCTGCATTTTAATGTTTTTCAGCCATTAAACACTTGGTTAAATGATCGAATGATGTTACTTTTGACACAGACAGAAAATTTTCCCGGGACACTGAATTTAAATTGGCAGTTAAAGTTTATATTTGAAGTACATTTGACCCCAAATTCAACAGTGTGCACAGGCATGGATTATTTTTCTTTTTTGGAAGATTTGATCTTTTTATTAGTTAAGCAGTAGCAGCTAATGGAGGGCTGCTAGAGGAAGTGGTAGTTGTTTGAAGTGGTGGTTCTGATACAGGAGTCTCTTTCATCACAGTGGGATACAGTCTGCGCGCTTTAATGGAAATCATAACGCATGTTCATAACTGCCCAAAGGTAAAGGGGCTGGAACACGTCTGCACTCCCTGCTCCATGAGCATTCAGCCGCAAAGTTTTAATAACTTTAATAGCTAACTCTATGTTGATATTCAACACAGAAAAACTGAAGAAAAAAAACAAAACATTAATTTGACTGTTTGTTGAGTTTTGGCTTCATCCATTTGATGCCCACCTTTATACTGGAAGCTTTTTATCAGGCATCTCCCTAAGTATCAGCTGTGAAACTTTTATCAGTCTTTGTCTTTGTGTTCCCCTGCTCAAACACCCAGAAACATTAAAAAATCTTTTGAAATGTAGAAAAGGACTGAGAAAAGAACAGCAGACCACTGAGAGATAACCCCCAATCCAACCAGAAAAAACAAACAATGAAAAAGATTCTTCATCATGTTCACAGCTCTTCTGCCTTGTCAGAGCTATCGATAACGGTTCAATTAACAGATGCTAATGTGCGTCTAGTCTCAATTTCCTAATTGAGGGGTTTTCTGAGATGAAGGTCTTAAAACCTGATGTTGCCTCTTACCTGGGTCTCTTTGTTCTCTCGCCAGCTTTATGGCTACATGGAAAGCGAGCCGCTCACCCTGCAGCTGTTCATAGGCACCGCAGACGACCGCCTCCTGCGACCACATGCCTTCTACCAGGTCCACCGCATCACCGGCAAAACCGTCTCCACCGCCAGCCACGAAGTCATGCAATCCAACACCAAAATTCTGGAGATCCCTCTGCTGCCTGAGAATAACATGAGAGCTATGTGAGTGTGATCCACTCTTTCCTTTATTAACTTGGAAACACAGAAATGTGCACAATCTTTCTTCTTTCTGCACCTTCCTCTTTGTTATAGCTCTATGGGATGAGAATGCTTAATGATAAATATTCTTGAGCTTTCACTTCAAAACAGGCCTTCAAATTTGCGTGCCATGCTTTTACCCCAAGAGATGCAAAAATGTTAAAGAAAAAAGCAAGAACCGAGTTCGTGGGTGCTCTAATTCGGCCCAGTGCGGATAAGGCCAGTTTGAAGCTTGCATTTGGAGTGCCGTGATCCACCAGAAAAATGCGGTTACACTTGGGTCGGTCAACATATTCCACCGGGACAAATATATGAGGCAAATTAGAACATCCCAACTGAACTAACAAGTCTGGTGAAAAGAATGATTTGGGCTTGGATGGCAATTAGTCACATTCTTGCAGCCTGTGGTACCCAAAGCAAACAATAACTTTATAGGCATGTTTGTATTGAGAACGTCCATAACTGCCAATTCTGATACCAATTTAGCAATGTCAACTAAAATAAGCAATTTTAAAATTAGAAATTTAAATTATTATTGTTAGTTTTGCCTTTTCAATTGTTCCTTGACCAGCTGGCCGGTGTGCAAAATAAAAAAAACAACAACAAAATGGAATCCAACCATTACAGAAGCCACTTTATGCACACCTGTGTTTTTCTAATGGGTCAGAAAGTCTGAAAAATCAACATCGTCATTTGCTGGACAGCAGTGGCCGTCTGCTGCACCATTACCAAACAGAAACCTCTGCAACAGAGCTATGTCAGTGTCATTTGTCAGGCAGCTGGCGCAATAGTAGTCTTTCACTTTAATGAATGAAACTGATTGAATGAAGTGGATTGCATACACCTCGTACATCCGCTCAGTAAACTTTAGATTAGGCCAGTCTCCTCTTTTTATTTTACGAGCGGTATGGCTGATCGTTTTACACAGACAAAGGTTCGTAAAGTTGTTTTCTTTTTATGAAATTAAACCGGATATACATAATTTGATGTGTTACATATGTCACATAAACAGCGTAACCAAGAGAAAAAGAGCAAATAGCTTTTTTTATGACAAAAATAAATTCTCATCAGACAGTAGCTAATGTCTGTGTATAATGTTCAATAACATAAGTGTCTGGCCTCAATGTTCAGACTGAAGGACAAAGTTTTGCTGTACTTGCCTACTAAGTACACGAGGCTCTGGGGCAACACAGGATTTCTAGAGAAAGTCTGGAGGCTGTTAAGGAAAAAAGATGGATGATCAACTAATCCTGACACTGAAGGGGAAAAGATAGGCCATCTAACATTGGTAAATAATAGAAAGTTGTTTGCTTTAGCACGGTGGCATGATGATGATGAATCCCAAATATGCTTTCATCATATCTAATCAAAAGTTTCAAACCCAAAGCAGCGTGAAACATGTCTTAGAGTCAAGTCAACATAAAGTGAGAGAGGGTTTAGTGATCAGGACTCACAGTAGAGACCGGGATTAAGTCTTTGTCACCGAGCTGTTGGCTGATGTGAGCGAGGCAAGTTTAAACAGTTAACTGCAGGTAACTTCTACCATCTGTACTGAATAACATAATAACAGGAACCACCGTGGACCAAATTCACAGCTTAACTCAGCATAGAAGAAATGCTGGATGAAACAAAAAAGCATCACCTATATATTCATAACATAAAACATCTATGTTTTTAATGTCATTTTAAATGTAAACTTGCTCCATTTTAAGAAGCAGAGCTTCAGTTTTCTGGGGCTGAAAAGTCAGGCTCGGGCTCTGTCATCCTCCCTCTAGACTTGTAGTAAGCCAACGTCTGTGCTCTGCAGTGTATCCAGGCAGTAGCTCCTGTCCTGGGGCTCCATTTAGACTAGGCAGCAGTGAATTTATTGGACTGGGGCCCAGAGCTGTGTGTTATGGGTAAAGCCACTGTATCTTAGCGCAGGTTACATAAGGCAATTACATCTTACTGTTTATTCTTCACCTTTTAGACTTTAAGTGCATATATGTTTTTAAATGAAAAGCATATAGGTGATGCAGCTGTGCGACATAGTTTCATGTTTGTATAAATGTTGGGGATCATGAAGATTTATGGGACATGAGAGTTTCCTGACCGGACAGTGGCCCTCTTTGGCGAAGCGTAGATGATTTTAACATTTGTATCACATTACGATGTCATTTCCAACAATACCTCAATATCCTTCATATGGTAACATATTAAAGCGTCCTGTTGGCCTGTTTTCCTTAATGTGTCCCCTAGGCTATGATTTTACACCAAACCAAACATTCAAGAGGAGTTTTTTTTCTCTGTATATTGTCAGCGCACAAAAAGAAAAGTTAAAGTTTTGTATTTCTTCCTGACTATCTATACAGTGCAAGATGGAGAAAAGTCTTTAACTGTCTCTTTCAACCAAGCTGTTGATAATGCAGACTCCATCTCGCTGTGCACATGCCAGTGATCATTTGTGTGGGATGCAGATAGTTAAGAACTTCAGATGAACTTTCAGAAAGCTTCAATCTGTGTTGGGGTTTTTTTCCATTTTGCGTCCAGGATGTTTTATCTTCAAGCACACCAACCACCTCTGCAGATTCTAACTACTATAACCTAATAAGCAAGAAAGCATTCATAAGAGGATGACAGCTATGACTAGAGTAACTTTATTATGCCCATCATCATGCTCTTGTTTAAACCCACAGACTGATGGCATATTAGTAGAAAGCTGTGAAACCTTGACCCATACAATGAGTGGAAATGTGGTGGTTTTCTCATGCTGTGGGGGTCATGATCACCTTTAATTCTATAATGCAGCGTCTCTCTACTGATGGAACTGATGTGTTTAACGACCGAATCCCTGGCAGACAAGGGCTCACTGAATAGTTTGATGAGCTTGGGTCATGTGACACACCCTCTCTTTTTTTTTGGCAGTCATTACATCTTGACTTAGTTGAACACTTTAGGAAATTTTCTTTTTTTTCCCAAAGATTTTTCAATAATGTGGGAAACGTCTTTTAGAAGAATGGTTTAAACTCCTCAAACACCGAATCAAGGCCAACGCACTGAATTCTGTCCCTCCACTATTTCTTAGCGTGCTATCTGCAACCACTGCAGAATTTGTCATAGAAACAAGATTTGTTTAAAATCCAAAACATTTGGTTTAACATATTTTAACTCAATCTAATATGTTTGGGTTTGTTTTCTTCTTTTTCCTCAATGTCAGTCGAACATTTCATCTAGATTTCTATAGGTTGGTCAGCAGACGTACGTCAGACAGCGGGATGGATATCTCGAGTTTCTAAAAGTGTCAAAATTTCATCATATGTTATTTTAGAGTGCAAGATAGTTACAACACCCAAACACCAGTCCTTAATGTTGCTCGTTTTTCAAAGCTGATAAGCAGCGGGTAGTCAGCACGCCTGTATCTGTTATTTTTCTTTTATTTGAAATGTTCAAACCAAAGTCAAGGGAAAAATGGATTGGTATAAAACCTGACATTTACCATGTTCCAGGAATCGCTCCCAAAAACCTACCATGTAAAATAATTTAAATGCCAAACCATATCCCATCTGTATTCTCTCACTTTTTACCAGCCACACTAGTTTTATGTAAATTTATGAAAGGCCATGCCTGCGAATGAATGCCCTTTTTCCACTAAGAAAAGGGAAAGAAACTCTACACCTTTACCTCCCAAATTGTGAAATGAAATAAATAAAGAGAGACAGCTTAAAAAGGGCGCTATTAGCACATGTGGCAATGATTAACAGTGGTTTTAAACCCAAAATGCATGAAATGAATGGTGTGAAAGGACAAGGCAGGCTCGGTGTACTCCTGCAGAACGGTGACTGTAACTAGCGATGGGACCTTGTGTGATACTGGTAAGCCATGGTGTGCTCCGTCCAGATTTCTCTGAATACTTGGACCACTCTGGCCATTTAAAACCGTGATGCAAACTCATTAATGTCCAACTTTTCCTTTGATGACATGCTGGATTAATAATGACACGGTCATGCTCCGATAAACTTCCAGTGCATGATCTGTAACACCAGTGGGGACTTCACTGCTGGTCCCGATGCGTAGCAGCTATTTTCGATTTCACAGCCAAGATTAAATCAGATAGGCTCCTGTTTCAACCCACGGTCACACTTTTCCATGCTTTTGCATCCCGTAGAAAGCTGCCCTGGGTGACTCAGGGTGTGGAACAGAAGAGAAAGAAATGGGTGCTTTCTTGAAATGCTGTAATAGAAATGGTTCTGGCTTGGAAAAAGTAAACAGTGAACTTCACCTTTCCCTGATCTTGCCTGTGTAATGTCGTCTCGGGGATGTAGTCTTCAGTTGTATGTGTGCTTTACTCTGTTTTAGAATTGATTGTGCGGGAATCCTGAAGCTGCGTAATTCAGATATTGAGCTTCGCAAAGGGGAAACGGACATCGGGCGTAAAAACACACGTGTGAGGCTGGTGTTTCGCGTGCACATCAACCAACCCAATGGCAGGACCGTGTCCCTACAGGCCGCTTCAAACCCTATTGAATGCTGTAAGTCTTACACACACACACACGTAGAAATAAACACGAAACCTGGCATGTCTTTTCTCTTGGCTTTGCACTCAGGTGGCATCTATTGTTGTAGTCCAATAAACTGAGCTACTATTTTATTGCCTACTGGAGCAAATTCAGTGCATCTGCACCCAATAAGCTTTATTTGATCAAAGGTATTTGCCAAAGCAATAGATGCATTGTGCACGATGCCAAACACACGTGCTATCTATCTTAAATTCACATTTTACGACTGAATGCACAAGTTATTTTGGTAACACTACCCCATTAGCGCAGGTTTCACAAAGGTCGTTTGCCAGCCCCACTTTTTGGCACGGTCGAGTGAGCACATTGAAAGAAACCTCTGTTCTCTTTGTCATTCATTTGTGTATGAGGGGTGTGATGTTATTTGCGCCCAAGGAAGCCAGTTAAAGTCAGATTGTGAGACAGAGCTTGCGTTATAGTTTATGGTCCAAAGTGGAGGTTAATCTGAGTTGGTGCATCATATTTAAATGTGAGGTCTAAAGTTATTTAAAGTTCAGATTTATTAATAACACTCACAGATGCAAGGTGATACTGTATGACTACACGGCTGTGAATATGGGGACCAAATTCTACAAGTCAGCGGTGACCTGCTGGCATCATTTCATGCAAAGCAGAGGCAGGTGGTTGGCCATAACAACCATGAAAATGTTGTTTTGATCATTTGTGCGCCTTTTTTCAATGTCATTTAAAGAGCAGCTGTTGGATGCAAACCTCTTAGCTAGGGGGTCATGAAATCATCATAATAAAGTTGATAAGCCTGTTTCCCTAACCAAGAACTGCTGTTTTACTGGCTGTGAGCTGGGCTTGTGCTTCCCGGGGTAGCTGGGGATCTTGAAACCTGTGTTTGTGTCTCTCTCAACAGCCCAGCGTTCGGCCCAAGAGCTTCCCTTGGTAGAGAAGCAAAGTATGGACAGTTGCCCTGCCACGGGAGGCAAAATGATACTTCTAAACGGACTCAACTTCCTGCCCGAGTCCAAGGTGGTATTCGTGGAGAAGGCCCAGGGTAAGCTGCAGTCACCGGGCCATGTTTGCCGCATTTCAATTTCCCTTTTCTAATACCCCGTTCTTTTCTTTCTCCCCGCTCTTCGTCAGTCACATTTTCTTAGTCTCTCCTCCCGTCAAAATAGAGCACGACTTGCCAGCGAGCCACATGTGGTGTGCATTAGGCCACTATATTTTTAACCAAAGCGTATTTACATTTGCTGAAGTTTCCATTGCCTTTTCAGCGGCGCTCGCCACAAGTTAAGGAATGAATCACAACCAGGGCATGTGCAACGTCTCTTTCTCTCACTTTCCCTCTTTCCCTCGCTATCCGTACCTCCCTGACTCCCCCTGCTTTCGACAGTTAACCCTTTCGCTCGCTTGCTTTCCGTCACTCTTTCTTCCACTCTGTTCTACCAGACACTCGCCCAGGGTGGCTGTCGGAAACCATTTCTTTCTTTCTTTTTCTTTTTTTTTGGTCTAAACTTTTTGGCATATGTTTCTCCCGTGTGTGGGTGGGAGTGAAAGTAGAAACACTAGTGATCAGGTTTGCAGTTTGAATAATGATCGTGATCATTTCCTTGATTGCACCCAATAAATCAAAGCAAAGGTCAAGTGCGGTAGTAGCTCTGAAGTCAGCTGAAGCATAACGCGACTGCCGCTGCTGCTGCTGCTGCTGCTGAGCAACACGTAAAGAAAGACAAGGGAAGAACATAAATAAAGCTGAGAGAATGAGATAATTGTAACTTCCAGTTCATTACCGTGGATTTCAAAATTGCTGAAGGTTATCGCACTTAGTCAACACTTTTCAAAACACTTCCCACTTCTGCCGTAGAAGTTAGCAAGTGGTTGGTGAAAACTGAAATAAAAAGTGAATCGTTTATTTATTTATTTATTGTCAAAAAGTTATAAAAATCAGTCTCAAAACTGAAAGGAAGAAAGATTTGTTACCCTTCACTGCATGGATCTCTCCCTACTTGCCCCTAGCTTATTTGAATGGTCTATACTTAAGGACCCAAGGGCTTAAGGAGGAAGCAGCAATGGGTTAAGGAGAGGTGGATGAACTTGGTAATTTGGGGTATCCCTTCTCCTGGTTTTAGTTGGTCATGGAGGAGTGGGGGGATCCCTTGAAGAGGAAAGCCCGTACATGCACATTTTTTGCCTTTCCAAACCCAGCTATTTGAGAATTGTGACCCCTTCTTGGTAGTATTTCCGTTCTTTCCCCACTCTCTTTATCTTGATATTCTGTTTCCTTCTTTTTCTCTATTCTCCCTCATCCCTCATTTTTTCTCACCTCTATCCCCAATACCCGCTAAAGACATTAGGAGCTGCGGAGCTCTACGCTAGCGGGATCTCCGGGTTCGTGGCTGCCATTGACATCTCGGTGGTTTGTTTTCCGTCTCTGTGGTGTCCAGAAGGGAGAAAGAGAGAGAGAGATCGAAAGGGAGGTTGTCTGTCTACTACTTAGTCTGCTTTTATGTGAACTTTAATGACCAACCATTTCCAGGGTTTCCTAAGTCAAAAAGCCCATTACAGAAAGACCTACACACCCTAAACACATGTGCACACGCAGGAATACACACATCCCTCACTAATGGCAACTATGTACGAGCAACCATGAGTACGGAAAAGTACTTATGTCCTAAATACACTGCAACAGATTGTCTTTTGGCCTTTTAATCAGAGAGCCCTGCTGTTTCGTGAAGTTTTAGACTTCAAGATTTCTCCAATTGTTGATTTAGAAGGGCCAAACTGGGATGAGGAAAAAAGAAACCAATAAAATTATAATTATATTACAGAATTATTCTGTAACTTTGGTTTTATTTTCCTCTGGAAAAGTTCATGACTAAATGCATCCATGAAATACAGAGCATTGCGCCGCAATAATTACCACTCGCAGACATGTGCTTGCACAGTCATGCGCACGTACAGCCAAGGCCTTTGTGTGGCACAACACCAATCACTGATTTTGCCTCAGTGGTGACAGCCATTACTGTTGCTGCCATCAGAGGTCAGGACGGCTGCTCACTTTCCAAAATTGACTCCAATAAACACCTTCAAGAAAATTCCACAAATCCTAAGGAGCAAGAGGCTGCTTTAGGAGCACCAGTCCAACTTGTGTGAATAATTGTATACAGTCAAAATCCTCCAAGTGGAGTGAGGGGGCAGATCGCACAAAGCACAAAAGCCTATTAGCAGAAATGAGCTATAAATCATAAATACATCTACTTCTCTAACTGTTTCCATTTGTTGTGTTTTTTTTTTGTGCAGGCTGTAGCTGTTTTTGGCATACACTCAGATGTTGTTGAACGCAACAAAGACAGATATGAATTAATTACAGAGCTCTGTTAGTGGATGCCATCAACATTTGAGAGATTTGCAGTTTGTGGTTAAATGAGGACACCAGAGACACACAAACATCCAGTAGTCTTTAGAAAATCATTGACACATGTGGCCACTGGCATTATCTTCTGTACAAGGAGCAAAATATCATGCTGTGAATACACAGTCATACATCTAAGAGCAAATTATTTTTTTGTACAACAGCATAAATAAATAAATCGGACCCACATGCAATCTTAAATCATATCACCGCTCTGTTTGTCGACTTTAACCTTCCTCTCCTTCTCTGTTGTTTTGATTGTCTGTCTGTCCCCCCGTGAGACATCCGCAGTATCAAATGAGCAGAGCTCATAGCTGTTGCCACTACGGGAAACCTTAATGCACCTTGAAAAATAATTACTTCTACTTTTTAAATGCCATGTCCATCCCCACTGCTCCACTTCATCACCCACAGGATAACTGATGCAAACTGATGCATTCGCGTGTGTACAGTACGTGTGTGTTAGTTGTTGTGTAGCCGCTGTGGCTGCTAGCCTGCGGGCCTGTTTGCGTTTTTCAGTAGGAAGTGTTTGCAGTGAGTCATCCACAAAGGATTCCCTGTAGAGGGGCGAATCGGAAAAGAAAAGACCCCTTAGCTTGTAGAGAGGGGGAAGAGGAATAGGTGGTGCAGAAAAGGGCGGGGCTTCTGTACAACTCTTGAGATATCGGAGCATAGAAATGATCAGATGTTGTGATCCAAAGTGGACTCGAGTACCACAGATCACTTTCCACGCACCCCAGCGAAAGGTTTTCTTTTTTCATGTGACTTCTGAATGTGTGCTTTTGCTCCATCAGATAGTGCAAAATATTCAGACTGTAGGAACACAGGTGAGGATTTGTGTTCGTCTTCTGTTGCAGTTTAAAAACTTCTTTCAAGAGTAATTTTGGTGATAGTAATACTAATAACAATATGTGGTCATTTTTTCTCTCTGCCCAGCAGAGAGTAGTGCTTTTCCCAGAACCACAATGTGGGCATTTGTTAAACTTTCCATCTTTTTTTGCATTGTTGACTTTGCTTCAGTTTTCTGTTATTAGTATTGCGTTTTGTGTCTGTGTTTTTGGTATACCCAAACCGCTCTTTTGGCATTGGATTAGGAAGACATACCTGGCGCACCTATTGCAGTGTGTGTTCTGGCTTGCCCTGCTTTCCATGGATGGAATGAGTGCTAAAGGCAGGGAAAATAGAGGCACAGACAGACAAACAGAGAGAGAGAGAGAGAGAGCAAGCTGGGGAAAGCCTACACTCTGACTCAGAGGGGAGGTAAGGGAATTCCCTGGTGAGCCAGATAGTTTTTACATCTGGTAGGACTGGAGCGTTGCCTGGAGCTCAGCAGCACCATGCAGCCTGGTCTGCAGCAGGGATAAGTCTGGTCCTCTCCACCTCTGCCTCAGGCTGGAGAGAGGCTTCTTAGCTACAGCATAATCTGTAACTTTAGGACGATGTGGTCTACTACAGTAAGCTCGAGCTAATATTCCCCATGTGTAAAAGCTCCTCAGCATCAGACTGAAATCTTCATACCTTCATATTACGAAGAAGGCTACGATCTGAACTGTTAAGAGTTCATTCATACACTGTTTATACTTAGCTAAACTCTTCCACCCTGGGCAAGTTTAAACACCAGACAAACTGGTCGATGTATTGTACTTGTAGCAGTACGTCTAGACTGTCCTTTGGCTTCAGGCTAGGATAACTTTCATGGCTCATAGCTCTGGCACTTTGGCATGATACGACCAACCTCCACCCCTGCTTCAGGCATGCGATTCGGGATCCTGCTGTCTAATTAGGATGGTATACTGCCCTCAATTTCAAACTAAGTAATTATTTGTCATTGCTAGAATGACTTAAGCTCTCAAGCGCCTTGCTAGAAGAGCTACAAGAGCATCATTAGAAATGTGTGAAATGGAAGTTTGTTTCTTATCCGCAGTTTAAAGCGATATTTGTGCAGTGGCTTTGGGAACATCTATACATCAAAGGAATCAGTTGTGCGATAGCAGAAAAATGTTGACATTGTCCTATGGCCTTCACGCTTCTCTTTAGACATGTTTGAACATGTAATTGCCAGAACAGTCTCTCGAACTGTGTAAAGATGGTCATTTTTTTCAGGGAAACGTCTTAAGATCCCTCCAGTTGATTAAAATAGTGATATACCTTAATGAAATGTGGCTCACTACATGGGTCTTTATGACCGATTTGGCTGCAAGCTGTTGGAGCGACCCTGCTCTGATATATCAAATGATCATCTACCTGCATTCTTTTTCGCCATTTGCTCAGTTCCTAAGTGTGGGTCTCGCTGTGGCTCTCGCTAGGCTGTGAAATAACATGAAACACACCATTAAGAGCAGCAAGCTTTGATGTCTTTCTAATGCTATCCACTCTACAAATACTATCCAAATGTACAAGTGCAGATGATCCTCCCACCATCGTTCTGAGTCTTCAGATCATTTTCAAACTCAGCACCACACAGCTGGACTCTTAAAAAGAAGCATAAAATTTCACTCTGCTGACCGGCATCCTCCTCAGGCTGCAACCCCAGGTCACATCGGCTCACGTTTTCCCTGTTATACACTGAGAATAACTCACTTCCCGACTATAAACCCATCATAAATCTACTGTCAAGTCATAATTTATACGGAAGCCCCGCAATCTGAAGCAGATCCACATTTCTCCAATTTCATCAGGTCTCAGATTGGCACAATCCAGTTGCTCCAGACGGGAAACACAGCTGGGATCGGTCATGGCGGAATCCCGTTTGGGCTTTTTTGGCTTTGCGCCTCATTGGGCAACAAGGCGAATTGCCGTGAAAAATGTGCGTAAAATTACTGAAGCATTTTCATTCAAGGTGGCAATGGGAATGCAATAAAATGGAAAATAAACTCGACATAGGTAAACAGGAAAGAGATACAAATACTCTAAAAAAAATCTTCTCTGGAAAAGAGACGTAGCTGCAGAATATGTCTGGGTTGTTTCACAAGACAACCTCTGCATTTAAATGTGTGATTCATAGTTTCCATTCTCAAAAATCCTGAAGTGAACTTGATCAGTGGAAGCTGTTTTGCACTACACAATGCTTTTTGGAAGGAAAAAAAATCACCCCTGGCTGTCAAAATTAAAAAAAAAAAAAGAACAGAAAAAAAGAACAGAAAAAAAGTTAAATTTTAAAAAAAGGAAAAAAAACACCCCAAATGCTAAAACCTGTGAGTTCATTTTGAGGTCAGATACATTATTACTCAGCTATGTGGTGTTTTTAATTTGGGTTGGTAGTAACCAAAGAAGGACTATAGTATATAATAATAGAAATAACATAAATGAAGGGGTTGGACTTTATTAGGTTTATTATTACAGAGACTCCGTTGCCAGGTTGTCACCAGGCAGCTACACAATACTGTTTGTTGTCAGGAACTGAAGAAGAAATGACTCGGAGGAACCTCACCCTACGTGCTGTCTAGTTGCCTGATGAATGAACATGTTGTCCTGGTTGTGCAGTGCTAGTCTTTGTGGACCAGATTTGCAAGAGTGAGTCATATAGCTGCCTGGTTAACATTTGAGCACAAAGTCTAAAAATAAGCGTGCTTCCATTTGTTCACGTGCATGCAAGTGTTCATTCACTTCTTTGTTTGACCAAGGCAGGAGATTATGCTGTACCAAGAGCTCTCCAGACACAGCTCTTATATGCAACTTATTGTTTTTGTGCTTCCCCTGTTATAATTCAAGTTGAAGGCCAGAACAAAGGTAAAGGATGCTGTGGTTGCATGTGTGCATATGTGTGCATTGGTGTGCGTGCATTACGCGTGGGTGGACTTTGCTTGAAAGAGGAGGTGTTGTCAGGAACAGAAGCGTTTTGCAGATGTTGCAGGGAAGATGGAGAGAATGGAAAGTCCTGTGGTTATCACCCGTACGGCATGCCACAGGTGGCCCTATCCCAATTCCATCAAACTCTTAGCTTTGCTACATATGATGCAGTGTAATTTGAAAAATGTTTGACAGAACAAACTGATTTAGAGCTAGCAAAGGTGAGAAAAAAAAAAAAGATCAAGAGGGAGGCAGAGAGAAAAGTTTGAAAAACATGTTTACTAGTGGAGGCTGGGGTTGACGTCGGAGTCTAAGGTTTCCCTCTTGGAGTGTCTCCCAGAGCGGAGGCGGGTGAGATTCCCTCTTGGTTCCCCTAGACGTAACATGAGGAACGCTCATCTCTGTCTGCCTCTGTCTCTCCCCTTTTCTCTGACCTTCCCTGAGCCTGTGCTTGCTCTAATTGCCCTTCCGTACTCTGAACAACTACACGGCATTACCTTTGCCTCATTCTTTCATGCACCTCAATCATCTGCCACGTGCACAGGATCACACACCGTGCTCCCTGGCTGTGCTATAGCCATATCACCCTTTTGCTATTCCCCGAGTTGTGCACTTCATCTCCATTGCAGTGAGGTACATTTATCCACATACAACTCTTATTTCCACCCAGTTCAAATACAAAAAAAACTCCTTATCTGATCTCTCCACCGTCTGTTTTTCTCTTCCTCCCATGTTTTAATATGGCCGTTTTGGAAAGATATATCTACTGATGTTCAGTCTCTGAATAATAAAGCTGACCACCCGCCCCCACTACCACATCTCACCAATAATAAGCCAGCCGTGACTGGAATCCTTTATTCTCTCGCTTTCTGCGTGATGTGAAAAACATAATACTTTGGGAAAAAAACAAGGGTTTTACATCTTCCAGAGCTGCTGGGCTTTTGCTGTCGTTTATGTGGAAACTGTCTTTGATTATCTTATCTGATGGCTTCCTGCGTCTGACGCTGCTGCTCTAGTTTTCTGTTTAACCCTCCTACTTACGCCTGTTAACTTATAGTAGCAGTGCCACACTACCCATCCATACAGTTGCGTCACCTGGTGTGCCACTGAAACAAAAGCCGTTCTGTGTCACTGTCATTCATGACAGCAGTAATGACTCATGGGTTCTGCTGAAAGAAAGAAAAAAAAGAGGAGAAAAATCGCAGTGTGGTTGGTGTTGATTGCCCTAACAGAGCCCAGAGCATCTGTTCACAAAGGTGCGGCGTGAAATCACAGAGAGAACGCAAAGAATGTGAACTGAGCTTCTGCAGGCTCCCAACAGCTGCAGCAGCACACAGGCCTTTTATTGCAAAGCAGCGAGGGGAAACCTCCTCACCACAACAAGAAGAGAAGAAGAAGGGCGGGGGAAGAGAGGAGAAGAAATAGGGGGAGGAAAATAGAAAAAAGGAAAAAAAGAATCCAATCAAGGATTTAACGATGGGACAGAAATAGTGCAGAACTTCATGGAGACAGGCGGAGTAAAGAGAGGACGCATTCCTTGTCGAACGTCAGAGATCAAACACAACCCGGCTCCTGGCTTATACCAAATCAGCGTCTTCACTTTTTTTTTGTTCTCTAGTCCAAAACCTTAAAGTCCAACACTTCAGAGTTATAGATAAGCGACACATTCTTATATTGGAGCTACAAAAAGTTTTGAATTTGTTTTTTAAAAATGAAAGTTAAGAAAATAATTCAGTAAGGAGGTAATTTGAAAGAAAAGGGAAATATTTAATAATAAAATATAAACATTCGACTAGAAGCAACTTTATAGAGTCAAAATATGGGCAGACTCTCTCTGGTGCATTGAAAGTGGTGTAGCTGGAGCTCATTCTAATGAGCAGATGATTGATGGGGACTTTGGAATGGATGCCTCAACATGCTTCATATTACAATGTAAAGATTCTACAGTATTAGAAAGAAGCCCCAACACAACAATCAAGTGCTCTGTTTATGTTCCCTTACTATTCAAGACCTTGCATGTCATAAGAAGAATTTTAAATTCAATTCTGGGCTTAACGTAGAGCCAATGAAGTGAAGCCAACATGGCAGAAATATGTGATCAAGAACTCTTTTTAGTCCCAGTCAGAGTCAACTGAAGGCTATTCAGAGAGCTTTTAGGACAGCCTGATAATAATGAATTAGAATAGTCCAGTCTAGAAGTAATGCATGCACAAACTAGCTTTTCAGCATCACTTTGACACAGGATGCTTCTAATTTTAGAGATGTCAAAGACGAGGGTGCGTGACAGACAGCCTGAAAGGGGGAGTGAAAAAACACTAGAGAGAACAGGGGCAGGTCTATTATAGGAAAGAATAGTGACAAAAACGTTTGAATGAGGCGACTTTGACGGTGTGAAAATTGAACTGATGAAATAAAATAGAGCCAAAAAAACACATATCAACAAGAACTTGAGAGAACTGATCTTCTTTATTGAATTTATGTTGAAACTTGATGAATCTTTTACCAAAATCCAAAAGTATGTAGCCACACTCCAGTTAAGGTCCATCTCATCTATGTGTAGATGCAGTTTGTAAAGACCCCTGCTAAATATAAAAAAAAATAATATAAAATTGTTTGTTTTTGCAAAACAGATGGGCATCATCTTTGGGAGACCGAAGCCAAAGTTGACAAGGACTCCATCAAATCAGTGAGTACACCTTACCAGCATGATTTATTTGAAATGCTCGTGCCGTCTTCAGTCCCACCTTCCCGTGAGACTTTTTCTCCTTTTCCTCTCGCTGTCTCTTCCTCATCTGTCCCCTGTAATGATGTAACCTTTGCTAAGTTATTACAAATTGCAACATAGACAATGATGTTTAGCCGATGCAATCCTGAATGGAATTTTCACAAAATCTCCTTATCCTCTTGGAAGTAATTAGTCGCGGGCTGTCATGTTGTTTTTGCATCTAATCCATAAAGATACACATGTATGGGTTACAACGTGGAAGCGCACACACACACGCACATACAAACACACGCACACACAACGCTGCCAGCATAGCCAGACGTTTAGTTCACAGTAAGGTGTGCTGAATTGGGCTCAACCACCTTGTCTTCGTTGAGACCGTGCAGCCAAGAACATATCATACCAACCTGCTGCCTTTCATGAGGGCGGTAATGAGAAAATAAACCAGTGTACTCGTTTAACTGACGCTCAGTCGGACCGTTAATGTAAAAGCAAGCGAAAAGGGAATCGTCAACAGAAGGAATGAGGCCAATGTTTTTGTATGTGTCACAGGGAGCTGCCTGAGCTCTGGACTTAATTAAGATTTCATCAAGGTTCATTAGGCCTCTTTTTTTACTGCGGAGAGAGTCAAGAACAGAACCTGTTTGCTTCTGCAGGATGACAGTATGTTTTGAAATGCCGATTCTTTTCATCAGCTGTGTCAGCTCGCTGTAAACTAACTGAGGTGATTTACACTCGGGCATAGTTAACTATCCCAAACTAAAGTCTGCAAGTCGGGATGTTTGTCGCTGGCTTGCTGCTGCTGTTTCACTCGGGTAAATGACTCGGTTGCATCAGTAGGACAAATATGGAGTGTGATGTCTAATTGCTCCGCAGGGCCGGCTGATGCGTGATGGCTAGAGTCCCGGATGCTGGAAAATTAGCAGTCAGCACTGATAAAACACAAATCTTACAGTGTGTTTGTAAATCTAATAAACAATTACTTAGAGACAGTGAGCGAGAACAGGCCCTCGTCTTATGCCAGCTGCGACTAGACTGCTCTAAAGTGCTCCAGTCTGACTGCCTGCTCCACTGTGTTTTTATTGCCATCCAGAGTGTGCTAACTTTGACGGGGTTGGGAGGTGAGAGAAAGCCGCGCGCACACAACACCCTAAAGTCTGCCACCTGCATGTTTTTCTTTGTCATTATCTGGGGGGTAGACTGGTGCCGAGCTCACCTCCAACTTCCTCTCCACCAACCCGTCCTTCCCACCTTCGTTCAAGTGCGGTGATGACCAACAGAAACCTGCTCTCTGTCAAAAATGCCTCACTCTGAGCCTGTTTTGATCCAGAGGAGAGTCACAGCTATCTTGACAGAAACTCAAAAGATATATTTTTTTGCAGTGTTCTCAATATATTTGCAAGTTCATATCCATCCAGACTTGCTGTGGTACAGCAATGCAGAGGCAGGCAAGCCAGCGAAGGCACGGCTGTACAAACAAATAAGCTGGCTACCTCCCTCCTCTCGTGCAGTACAGGGACGACGCAAAAGCTCCTGGGTTTTCCTCAGAGACAAACACAGGCACTGGACCAACCTCGTGAGCTCTCATGCTGCCTCTACACAGTCCAGACGTGCTCATTTAGACCAGCTCCCAGTCCAACCTCTTGGAAACAGTATCCTGAATACTGGCCAAGTGCAAAACAAACATAGCTGTTGATTAACCTCCTTATTCCCTCGGGTGTACAGTCATTATAAACCCATGCTGTGCAGTCTTTCCAGTCTTTTGAATTTGCAAAAAATAATTTGAAAATATCGTGGTGATCTCAAGCTTTCCGAAGATGCAAAAACGTCTCAGCGTGACTTTGTGAAAAAGCAAGAAATAAAATGTTTAAACTACCAGCTTAGGTGGAGAAGTACAAAAATGATTATCATATCATATTTCTGTTTTAGAACGCTCTTGTTGTGGAAATCCCACCGTACAGGAACCAGAGAATATCCAGCCCGGTGCAGGTTAACTTCTACGTCTGCAACGGCAAGAGGAAGAGGAGCCAGTCCCAGCGCTTCACCTACCTTCCTCCAAATGGTAACCATCCACCCACCCTTTCTATTACCACCTTCAACACTCCTATGCTTTACACAAGCTGCACGCTTTGCGTTCTTTATTGCAACTATGTTCCTTTTTACGCCTTGACATGCATTCGCCCTATTTTACCTCAGCCGTTAAAGTGCCATTTGAAATTTGTAGCCCCCTCTTTGTTTTTTAGTGAATGTTTTTGACGTTGTAAGTGGCAGCACTTGGCTGAAGCCTCTGAGCGAGAGCAGGAGGTGTGAAGTGTGTTTATTCTGCAGTGACAGCGCGTTCCCCAGCCATGAGGTGCACCTACTGAGTGACAGAGCCTCCGAGCACTGTTGATGTAGAGGAGTCAATCTCCCAGC
The DNA here is from genome assembly GCA_015108515.1 of Hemichromis elongatus. Taxonomy (NCBI): domain Eukaryota; kingdom Metazoa; phylum Chordata; class Actinopteri; order Cichliformes; family Cichlidae; genus Hemichromis; species Hemichromis elongatus. The sequence continues at coordinate 26,305 of VUQR01005252.1, forward strand.
GACCTGACTTTCACACCCGGCCCCACACATTCTCTCCCTGCACACTTATGAATTGACAAAAAAACAGTCACACATACACACACATACACACACTAGCCATTGCTTTGCCATATCATTCATGTAGCAACCTGAAAACCCAGGAATACCTCTGTGTGTGTGTGTGTGTCTGTGTGTGTCTGTGTTTATCACAAGCCCCTGGCCTCAGTGTTTATAGACGGCTTTCACGTTGGAATTTGAAGAATGTATTGTTAAGAGTTAAAGAGTTCAGCCTCGAAATTACATTGCGAGCTATTTGCTCTTCACAGTAGGCACAGGTGAAATATCATCTTCGGTATCGCTTTCAAGCATCCCATGAGAATATCATTATTTTATTGCGCACGTTTGCTCTTTCAAGCCGCAGCTTTCCAAATATGGTGCCATAGTAAGTCCTTAGCTTGTTGGTCTGCTGAGACGCGGCACCAAAGCAGTGAAGAGCTTCTTAAGACACCGGAGAACTCTTCTGCCTCTTTAAACAGTATTTGCTGAAGGCAGACTTACCAAATGCTCTTGTGCTCGAGCCGGCTTTGGAATTCTAACCAGCAACCGTGCTTTTACAAGGCACGCATTCCCCTTGTGATAACCAGCGAAATCCATTAGATCAAAACAGTGGTATCTTGTTTTCATTGATCAGAGCCTAATGGGTCTAATGCTTCTGGGATAGCAGGCAAGCAATGTGTTTAAAGACCAGAGCTGTTAATAAGATGTGACATTTAGATTATCAGCAGATGCATTTATGGCCTCGGGAGATAAGTGATCAGGATTTTGGATCAGGCTCTGAGAACAAATAGAGCACAGCCCTATTTGGAGATGCCTGATAATATGATGAACTAGTGCATTGTGGGTAAGTGGACAAGTGTGGGACAAGACAAACTGTGGCCATATATAGCAGCTCATCCGTTTCATATAGAAGGAGACAGAGAGAAAAGGAGATGCAAAGGCTTTTCGACATCCACAGCGCATCTCAAAGTCAGTTTCCTGAGCGTGCACACAGCTCTAATTAAAAGATGGCTTGTTGTGTTCTTTCCTTTGCTGCCAAATAAACCACAAGTACAGCGTGGACCACACAACCGGGGCCCCTGTCTTCTCAAACAAGTTTAATTAATGTACAAGTGTTACAGCCAAAGCGACCGCGGCAAGCTTTTTGAGTTCTATTTTCAGATGCAGCGCTCACTACAGTTGATCATATGTAAAACAGAGACTCTGGTATCAAAGCTGTGGTAGATAGCAGGTGAAGTAGAACACACGTTAATTTGTCATTATAGAGCTTGAGTTTTATAGTTGTGATCAACCTGGAAAAAATTTGGATTTATTTTATTTTACCACAATGTTAAGAAATACCATATAAAGGTTGCAATTATCATGAACGGACTCTGCACAGTGATGATGACTGCAATAGTTTCACAGTTTCAATACTGCTGCAGAGAATGAGGAAATCCTAGTGAAGCTGTTTGCTTTTGAGGGTTTCAGTGTGTGTGTGTGTCAACAGTGAGTGAAGCAACCAACACTGCGGCCATGTACTCGGGGTGGGCTGCGGAGGAGGACACCCACACACACACACATAGAGACACATTGCTGTCGACACTTTTTTTTTTCTTCTTCTGTTTTTTTTTTTTGCTCGCTTGTATGAAAAGACTCTTCCGGCCCTATGTCCCACTTCAAGCACAGTTGTGGTCTCTGACGTTGTTTAGAAAGAACATTTCTTTCACACTCTGCTGTCTGTTCATCTATAAAAAGACAAACCCAAACCTTAAAATAGCCCGACTTGTTTAAAACAGCGGAAGGATGAAGCAAACACTCTCTGGGACCCAGATGCTAGTGAAAACCACCTTTATTTTCCATTCAGCTCATGTGACCATCTTGTTATTCTTTGACACTAATGCAAATGTGGTTGGCAATACTGTGGCTAAACATTGGTAGCTGCATTTGAAGAACAAAAACACATGGGGTGGAGATAAGAAGACAAACAAATTGTTTGCTATATTTTGCACCGCAAGTACACCAGACATATTATTTCATTATTTCAGCAAATATCTATGTTAACTGCCTATATTATTAATTAAAGTTTATATTAGGCTCTTCAGATGAAGTGGAAAGATAGCAATAAATGGAATTTGAGACATTGCCAGGCTAATATATAGGAAAAAAAAGACATGCTCTGTTTAAGTAAGGGAGAGGTTAATTGTGTATATAAAGCAGGAAACTGCTAGAGGAAGTGCAAAATTCTGCAGTTCCTTTAATGGTAACTTTAGGCTTGCTGCTAAGGAAGAAAACGATTTAATTCAATTCAATGTATTTATACAGCACCAAATCACAACAACAGTCACCTAAAGACACTTTCTATTGTAAGGTAAACCCCACAGTAATACATACAGAAAGAAACCCAACAGGCATACAGTATGGCCCCCTATGAGCAAGCACTTTGGCAACAGTGGAAAGGAAAAACTCCCTTTTAACAGCAAGAAACCTCCGGCAGAACCAGGCTCAGGGAGGGGTGGCTATCTGGTGTGACCAGTTGGGTCAGTATTACCCATAGACTTAAATTTTAGCAGAAATAGTACAGAAACTGGTTTGGTCTGTATGTCTAATTCCTCATTTCTGACTATTTAAACATTATGCATAACATTATGTTAAGGCTTAAAGTTGTATTATTGTTGGACAACTGTGAGAGATATTTGGCTGCTGCTAGCTGGACTGTTTGCTGTCTGCTAGGCTAAACTGCCCTATTTGCCCTGTTTTTGGTATCACTGATGTGACTTTCACAAAATCGTATCAACGACATATCTAAGAAGTCTGCCGTCCAGATTTGGTGAGTAAAATTCCAGTATTTTATTGATATGTTTGTAGTTAGAAGGTATCTAAGGAGACGCCTTGATAACCAAACTTACCCATAATGGTAGTTGATAATTTAGCAACCAAACCGCTAGTCCAAATATGGTCACATTTTACTTCAAAGGAAGAAAACAAAAGATGATGACTGTAATTTTAAAGTTAAGGCTTTGTTGTGTTGGCTATCTTTTGTACACAGTCCCCGCCTGGGTCCAAGTAAATACAAGAACTTGATCCTTTACAGAAAAAAAATAAAGGTTAATTTTTAGACTCTTTCATATAAAATAAAAAGAGTTATACCAGTATTGGAAAAAATGTTTCTTCCTCAGGATGAACTGATTATGAGGTATAGGTGCATTTAGCCGATGAGTCAAGAAGGCTGCTATTGTTAAAATATACCATCAGCAGCATTTGCGGTTGAAGCCTAAGTGCCTGTCTGTGATGATGAGATGTACATGCAGAACAACTGTCGTCTGGTTCCCAGAATGAGCTTCCCTTTTCCGAGCTCCCGTCCAATAATTCTTGCGTGTGTAGAGATGTGACGTGTTGCTCTTCAAATAAGAAACAGTTTAAACCAACCACATTAAACAACAAATGCTAAAAAATGCTGGCAGTGACAAAGCTCGGGCGAAGAACTTCTCGGAACCCCTTTATTTTTACAGGCCGTTTGGAGATTCCTCTGTAATATCAAGTTCTATTCTTAACGCAAATGGCTGGCTACTCTCCCGCACCACCACTGCATCAGTCTGTGGTCGGAGCTGGAGAGGGTAGAGCCAGAAACATGTTCTGTGACACATACAGGAAAAGTTAATGAACCACACGTTGATCTTTTGTTGTAAATATTTGCACAGTCATGTTTTTATTTAAAAAAATAAATAAAAGGATCTGGACAATGACTGAACTGTTTCTGTCAGATCTGCAGCTTTGGGTGTTTTTACACTAACCTACAGTATACCAAAGCCCACGGTATGCTGTGTGTCCAGATTGCCTACACAGTGGGACACGGTGCACGAGGTACCTTTGAGTTAATGAACTACCACCTGCTCCATGCTAAATGTCACTGGAGATTCATGCCGATAGTACAAGGTGTGTCCAGAATTTCGTAAAACATTTTTCAGTGGCGTAATAATATATCTTATCAGTGGAAATTAGTGTTAGGGCCTTTTGCATCCTAAAAAACCTCTTGAAATTGCCTAGAAGTACAGATGCTCTTCTTTAGAAAGTGTTTTATAAAGCTACACATAAGCCCTGCTTGCTCTTTCTAATGAAATACACAGATACAGACACACATCACTGTCCCTATTCCCATCAGAGGAAACAAGTGCTCAGTAAAATACCTAGATCATTCTTGATCAGTTCAATACAAGCAGACAGAAGGGAAAGCTGCCAGAAATGGAGAGAAAACCATGTGCTGAGCATCAACAGTCTGTGGGCCGTAACCCACAGGTTGGGAGGAAATAAAAGCCAGCTGAAGTTGCGATGGGCCTGTTGAATCTGTTTTCCCAGTTCTCATATAAAGTGGAAAGGAGACACAGAGATTGACCAAGCTGGTGGAAACGCGTCTGTTTACAAATCGAGGAGGGAGGAGTATGAGTTTTAGAGAAAATGTTTGCAACTTTAGAGAAAAGGCTGTTAGTCTGAAGGGATTTCACTGGGAGAGGTTTTGCTTAATGTAAAAAACAATGCTTACAATTTCCTTTACTCTTAATGAACACGTTTTTCAAACATGTCAAACACCCGTCCTGTTATGCTTAATGCGATATGAGGAATAGCGTTACAGCAGGCCCAAATGTGGATTCAAGGACAAACTGATTAGAAGTTGGTTTTAAAAGGTCAAGGTCGCAGTGAGCTTACAAAACACATGTTGGGCTATAACGCCAGACTTTATACACTAATTATGACACAATTTCATAAAAATGTCTAATAGGATAAAAAGACAAAGCTGTTAAAACACTTTTTCAGGCAACTGGTCAATGTCATAATCCAAGAATAGAAGACAGGGAGGTTGCAATTGCTGTATATTTCACATGTGGTCAGATACTTAAATAATGACAGCAATCTTTGGTTAAAGGCTTCTATACATGCAATAAATTATTCTGGACATATGCAACTTGCATATATTGTAATTATTTTTTCCATTTGAATTCTGCAGGGAGACATTTGAAACAGGATAGGATCTATTACGCTTGATGATAATATAAATGCTCTTTAAACATTTAACGGGATGCTTTTTTTGACTGATTTCATGAGGCAGAAGGTTAAATGTGTTTCAGATTAGAGGCAGCAATGCACATCCTGACCTAAAATATGAAAATTGTCTTGTTTTATGACATTTCCACTCTGATATCGCACCCTCGGCTCCTTGGCACAATTCTATCCATTCACACCAGAGAAAAAGGCACGGGAGAAGAAGACAATCTGGAGGGAAGTAACTGTGGCTGTTATGTGACCTCGTGACTCGCTTGTTATTCCCCAGGCCAAGGAAAGGGGGCCTGTGCATCATGTGACTCGCCTTACCGTGCTGCCCCAGACACCAAGCCTGGTCTCTGGGCTCTGAAATCAGACAAGTCTGACGTAAATGTGTTCCCTGCCGCGTTCACGCTGCTCCGAAGCTCAGCACCCCGAAGGCCACAGTCGTGTTCGATGCTTTTTCAGATCAAACTCTCAGATACCAAACGTGTTTTGCTTTTTTAAAAAGGCTGTCTTATTTTGACACAGTGATGCAGAATTTGCCTTTTTTTTCTGTCAACAAACAGACATCTTATTCATATTGACAGCTTCGAGTAAATGTCACTGCGAGGCAAGTTTAGCCAAAAACTTTTAATGGTTGGCATCAAACAGTCACCACACCCACTAACACACTTTAACAATTGCTTGGAATAAACAGTATTTCCATTGTGACTCAGAAGCCTTTGCTGTGCATTTGGGTATCTTAACACGGGCCTATTACTTTTGTGCTGGCACAGCCTGTGCATATGTACTTATATAATAACTCAGCAGTGAGCTTGTTAATATGGATCCCTCTCCGTCACTCAACCCAGTCCATAAACACGCCGCTGTTTATAAAGGCTTCGGATTGTGATTGAAATTTTCAATTAATAGAAAACCTTTCTTGACAGTGAAGAGGAAGTATGTGATACCTGTCAGTCAGAACTAATCAGGAAACAACGCAGACAGTCTGCACTGGATTAGAAGTTAGACGAGAGCAGGCAGGATGATCAAATGGGGTCACTGCACTCTCCTGCATTAGCCGAGGTCTGAAACTCCTGAAACCACAGGCACAGCTCTGCAACCTCTTAAGCAGCTCAGGCAGCCTAATCAAAATCAAATCAACCCCCCACCCCCCCTTCCCCCCTCCACCACCACCACTATCTTTTTGGTCCTGAGAGAAACAATTACTTCTGGAGTGTGGAGGAAACCTGGGGGTCCCGAGCAGCAGCAGCAGCTACAGCAGCAGCACTCCACTGCTTTAAAGTACTTTTATTGGATATCAGAGCTGGAGGAGAGTCCAAAGAAAATAGGTCCTATTCATTATTAGAGCCAGCTGTGGCTTTCCACACTGATGACTCATCCATTTTTCTTTCCTCCCTATTCTTTTGCTTTTTTTCATGGTGTGGTAAAGATGGGTGGCAAAAGAGGAGGCGTAAGGATTTCTCTGTTAGAGGACTCTGCCAAGTTGACACTGAGCCCAGATCCACTGGTGGTTGTTTGTTTGGATTATAAAGGGTATCACAGGCGCAGTTTTGCCTGCTCGATGCGTTACTCAGCCTCAGTCATGCGCTCACTGCGCCACGTGGATTCCCTACACGTTTTATAACCTCTTTCTTTCTTTCTTTCTTTCTTTCTTTCTTTCTTTCTACTTTCCCCCATCAGTGCCAATCATAAAGACAGAACCCCACGATGAATATGATTCCCTGGGTACCGTGGGGCTCTCCATGCATTCCACCCCCTACTACAGCCAGCCAAGACTCACTCCCATCATGCCTGTGGCCGAACCTGAAGCCGTCCTGGTTGGGGGCTACCCTTCGTGCCCACCTCGCCATGCTGCCATGCCATCGTCCCCCCCCAGTTCAAGCCCCACCCTTCACGACCTTTCTCCTGTGGCATTCAGCAAGTGCCTCCCCAACAGCCCCACCCACGCAGCAGCACCACCGGGACCCATGGTGGCACCCCCTATTCAGGACAACCCTGGTCACCCTAATCTCTCCCACTCACCTTCGCCAGATCACAATTCTTCTCTAGGGTTGCTTCATTCCCAGGGTAGCCCCAACCACCTCAACAGCCCAGGACACCATAGCTACCATCCTATCTATACCAACAGCAGCCCCTCATCTTCCCCAGGGTCCCACCCTTCCACTCCCGGTGGGCCTGCAGAGAGCCCATTTTTTCAGGCCTACAGCCCCACTCAGGCACAGGCGGCAACTGGCTCAGCCCAGGCTGGAGGGAAGTCACCAAGCTTGCTACCCGAGGATGCCAGCCCTCCTTCGGTGGCCATCACCGTCAAGCAGGAGCCCCAGGAACTGGACCAGATGTACCTAGATGACGGTGAGTTCCTGCAGTGTATGCACATTATTCAGAAGTTTCTATTTCATGATAACTAAATAAAGGTATAAGTGTCTCTTTATGAGCTCACTATCCGTGCCAAAATTGGCTGTTTGCGCAACACATCACATTTATTTAACACCTTTTTCTTATCTGCAAGCCCCCACGCTCGGCCGCGCCCTACTGCACCTCAGAGTATTTCCTGAAAAAAATTTTGGCAGCACATTTACGTCAGATTTGTTTAATTTTAGGCCCAGCAGATTTATTTGCTTTTGGTTTCAATGTGCCGGCCAGCTTATGTTGTCCAAATGGCGGCTTGACTTTCAAACGGTAAATTGCCTTGATGGGATTTTGAAACAATCTGTCAAAACATCAGAGCGCTGGGGTCAGCCGGGGTGCAGCCGAACAAAAACAGTGGCACACGCGTAACGATCCAAACTGTTGACACAACGACTAATGAAGGAAGCAAAACAATGGTTAGGGGTTTCCTGAGCAGGCCCACCCCCTCCTCATCACCACCCCCAAATATCTGGGAGAGATGCTGGGAGGCAGGAGGCAGAGGCTTTGTTTTCCCGTCATTTCCCCACGGAGTCCACACCATGCAGCTGTCGTCATCAGGGGAGACTGTGGGGTCACCAGTCTCCCTCTAGCAATGAAACCAGTCACACCCATGAGACCATATGGTTGGGTTTATTGCCTCCTGTGTCCATCGCACATTGTGTCTCTAAGGGCAGCAACCTGTTATCTGTGCTAGCAGAAGCTCCACTTGCTGTTATGATATATATCCATAGAGCACATCCCTGGCATCCAGCCAGTTTGACCTGTTAAAATCTGCCTGCAAACTACTAGAGGTGGTGTAGAGGGGAGGGAGGCACCACCACATTGAGCTCAGGAATATCACCCTTCCTGTGCACCTTTTGTTCAGTAAACTAATGTTGATGCATGTGTGTGTGTGTGTGTGTGTGTGTGTGTGTGTGTGTGTGTGTGTGAGTTCATACGCATTCACTCAACAGCTCTGGGAGTACAGGGGTGATAGGCATGAGGGGACCTGGGGAGTTTTGCTGTGGAACTGTAATTGAGTTGAAAAGCAGTTGTCAGCATATCTGTCAGTCTTGATGAG